>JAFEMH010005524.1:0-160025 GCA_022495995.1 Adenophora triphylla var. japonica
CTGAGCCCAGATGCTATTAGAGCTTTGACTGGATTGACCCTTCGCCCGAGGGGCAAATGTGGGGTTCCTTTCGCCGAGCTGCATTCCCTCGCTTTGACTCATGCTGCGCCCTTTTGCCGAGGATGCTGCTACGTTATCATGTACTAAGCAGCAACTGGGCTAGGGCTTTTGCTTCTGGGGTCCGGGTTTTCTTCGACACCCCTCGTTCGTCAGAATGCCTCCACAATGGCATTGAATTCCTTCCGTTGGAGCCTCTTCATGATTGGAGCCAGGTGTCCACTTTCTTCTTTGGGGCGAGGCCGGTTTGGCCCAGTGTATAGGGCCTTTGGACGAGGGCGAGTGCAGAGGCAACATGACCTCGTTGATTTCTATCAGACCGTGCGCCGGGAGGTATGTCCTTTGCCTTTCGCGACTTGGACCTCCGTATTTGACTTTTCGTCATCATTTCTTTATCGTTGTTGCCGCACACCGAAAGCTTTCGTCTTTTCGATTTTTGTAAAAGGGCTTACGAGGTATTCTGGCCGTTATGCCTCGGATCAGCGCTCGAGAGGATTGCAAAGCTAGACTCTCCTCGCTATGCGCCGTCGGGCTTTTGGAGCTGGGAGGGAGAGCCGGAAGGTGGACTGTGGGCGAAGCCCCGTAAGACGGCTTCTCGCTACCATGACATTATGATTGCTTCCATGGTACCCCCGTTCTGGGTTGAGACATTTCCCCCGGCATGGCCTGTGTGATGAGGGTTTGATTGCGTGGCCTGACAGGCCGCGCCCCGGTACCAGGATGTAGGGAGGCCGCCGTTGCTGTTGGCCCGGGAGGGAGTATGCCCCCGTATTTGGGGGAGAAGCCAGTTTGGCAAAGGATGGTCTATAGCGCTCGCCGCCCGTGTCCCTCATGATCCTCCCCCGAGGGGATACGTGGCAGATATCCCGGCCTCGCCCCGACTTCTGGAGCGGTCGCGGACCAAAGCATTGATATTGCCGAAGCTTTCTGATGTTGGGGACTATGCCCAGCCCTCGTCTTCACCCCAGCTGGGTGACTCCTCGTGTTACGGGCCGGCTACTGAGTGGCGTAATGGCCGATGCAGCCTACCGCACCTCCCCGCTTTTTTTTTTCGAGTACGAGGTCGGGGGTAGTATTCGCCGATCCTCCTTCGATATGTCTCGAGACCCATCCTCGCATCTCTGCGATCGCCACCCACCGGACCACCTCTCTGCGAGTGATATTTTCTTTGTTATGATTCATTCCATCGTTAATCGTTTTACTCTGTCTACATTGGATTCGTATTCGAACCGAACCTTTTTCGCTTTCATTGAACAGTTCCGGGGCCAAGACGCTTCGTGACTCGGTGGCGAAGGCGCGCCACCGGTAGCCGCTAAGATGCCGCGCTGCCTGTAGGAGCGCGGAGCATTGGAGGGGGAGATGCAGCTCCGGCCGGCACTGACGACGTTGTACCTCCGAAGAAGAGGCCTGCATCGACCAGCTTTCTGCTCCTTCGGTTCTCAGCAAGGCGGATTCCTCCAGTCCGCTGTGCCCTCACTCGATGGTGATTGAGATTGGGCGAGGACGACCCCTACCACTCTTATTCCGTCGGTTCCCGAGTGGCAGTGGGTATTATGCCGAGCCCCATCCTTGGGCGCATTATGAGGGCGATGATTCTACGACGGGCGAGATCCATGAGGTGCCGGAGGGCGGCGGCGACCGGCCAGTGAGCAGAGCGGCTCCGAGGAGGAGGCGGGCGCCGTCGAGGATGCACGACAGCCTGCCAGAGGGAGGGGGTGAGGAGGACGATTCCGAGCAAGTGATGCGACCGCCGCGATCCCCTTTTGCCATGCTTCGACTCTTTTGTAGGGAGAGAGGGAGAAATGACATGTGCTATTTTTTGTTCTTTTGGATTGTAAAACAAATATTTTATTGCTTTTGCACTTTGACAAGTACAATATTTGTTTACTTTATGTATTTTTGAACTTATATGCACGAAGTTCGGTCCCAAGGAAAGGCACAAAATGGTGGCTTTTTGGGTGTGATTGGGTGTTTTTCCGGTTTTTGTACGCATTGGGTGACATTTATGTGTCTCGTGGGTGTGTCGGATGTCCCGAATCCTCTCCCCGTGGGGCTTTATGAGCGAGGGGGAGTGTTTAGGTATGCTTTTTGTGGTGTTTTAGATGTGCCTGGGTGGCTTGAGCAAGCGTCGGGTCGCTGGGACCGCCGCAGCTTGCCGCCGCCGGTTTTCCCGATGGACCTCTCCATGTCGTCCGACACAGACTTCATGGAGACTTTATGTCGCACGACAAAGAGAGTCCTCGGGACGCTTTTCTTGATCGCAAGCCCCAAAGACTTTACAAAAGGCGTACTCAGAACCACTCATTTCAAGAGAAGCCACATCGTAAGTCAAACTTGCCTTCCACCTCAAAAATTAGCCCCAAGATTTGATCTTTGGCCCAAAATGGAACATTATGACGACAGATCTAAGACCAAAGAGCATCAATTTCATTCCGATCTCATAAATTCGACTCCGCCATCATCGCGACAACAACAGGAGGATCATCGACCAACGATATGGGCCGAGATGCATCCTGGGCATTGAAGGAGTGGGCGATTGATTGGGAATCTTCTCCGAGCCGCATCCGCATACGGGATTGCGAGAGGCATGTTCTTCACCCTCTCGTATAATGATCTCACACCCACCATCGAGGAGTTCCGTGCACCGATCTGGGAGCCGAGCTTAGAGATGTGGTCTTTCCCCAAGATCCGCGACCTTTGACCGAGCAGCTTGGCCGATTTCTTGGGATTTCATCCCGAGCAAAGTGACTGATCTCGATTCTTGACTCCGTCTTTGTCGACTTGGCCCGTATAGCCCGATTGGTCAGATCGCATCCGAGTCAAGCTGACCCATCCGACGCCTACGGACATTTTTATGTTGATCATGATTTCCCTGCATCGCCTCGTGAGTACGACGGGGTGTGCTCGGTTTACCGCTGAGTTGTCGGACAGATGCGGGGTTCTCGAGGCACCACATTGGCCGATGTTCGACCCGGCAGAGAGAGAGATGTAGTTCCCCTTCCGTCAAGTGAGACTTATCATGGGATGGACCGACTGTCTGTAGGGTCATTGCATACGGGACGTGGCAGCCCTGGCCTCTTATCATCAGAGGCTCTTTCGAGCGATTGAGACTCATCTCCCCATTACCTGCCGGGCGTACTCGCAGACCTCGGGTTACGCACAGGCGAGCGGCTCCCGAGGCTTCACAGAAGGTTGGCAGAGGCGACCGGCCGTATACTACCACCGATATCCAAGACCGGGTTCCCTGATGGAGGCTCGAGACCATGAGCGGCAGTGTGATGATTTTGCTATAGCGAGGTTGCTCTGATTGCGTTTCTCGTCATTTAGCATCCCCTTGCTTGTTCGTAGGCAAGATGGATACCCACAAAGCAGCCGTTGATGGGTTCAGAGCGCAGATGGCCCGGATACCGTTCCTCTTGACATGACCGATATCCAGACTCTCGTGTTCTTTGCCGTGGCTTTTTCAGAGCAAAAATGCTTTTCCCACTCACACACCGATACCAAGACCCGGGGATCACTTATCTATCCACCTGTACCTCATCCGGCATGGAGCGATGGGACCACCCAAAGACACCATCGAGGCATATGGGTGCAGGGATCCGAGGAGGAGACCAATCTAGCCTCGGAGCTACGCGATGCCGAGGCTCAAGCCGACCCCGACAACGTGACCGATGATCCGGCAAGCCGGATTTTGAGAGACTCGTGGAGCAGGGAGAGCCAAAATGAGGGATGACCCCGAAATTATGGCTCTGAGGACAGCCTCCGAGAGAGGGGAGAGCTGCCTGTGCGGCGCGAGAGCCGCCGGATTGGTTGACTCACCGACTCAGATTATTCCGCAGCCTGGGCGACGGAGACATAAATTTTTGGGATAGCTAAGCCAAAGACCTCCCGAGACCGAGGAAGAGGAAGAAGAAGGGTGCTAGTTCAGAGCTGGGAACGAGCGACTGTGATTAGGTGACCTATCCTTGTATCCCTTGTTTGCCGAATACGTGACAATTTAGATGTACCTTTTAAAAGATAGTATTTTGCTAATGTTAATGAGTCGAGAGTAAACCGTTCTTGAACTCATCAATGAATGTATTAATGTGATGAAAGTTGAAATTACTTCGTAGCTTAATCAAGACACATTTTGGTAATCACAAATACAACCGTTGACAGATTTGGTGATTTTTATGATTTTTAGACCGAACCGCGAACGCCGCCTACGTTCCCTTTACAAAATGGACTAAGGGGCTCAGTCTCCGTAGTTCGACCCAATTAACTTTTGTGTTTAAGAAAGGGATAGATAGAAGTGGGGACAAATGGTGCAACCCCGTTTTTTACCTAGACCGCCCGTTTTTAGGGTTTTCAAATTAGTCTGGGTATATTCTTTTAGCACCGAGCGCGCTTTGTTTTGCACGGACTGCCTTTTGAGAGGTTTTCAGTCTCGTCTGGGTACATTATTTTCGCGCTTCTTTTTTTTTTTTTTTTTTTTTTTTCTCTCTTTTTTTTTAGAGGGGGAGACTTGATTCAGACGTAATAGCGGCGTAATTTGTCGCCGTTCACCGGGTGCATGAAGGGATTACCATCCAAATCTGTCAACTTCATTGCTCCGCCGTAGAAGATCTCTTTTACTGCATACGGGCCTACCCGCATTGGAGCCCACTTGCCCAAAGGACTAGACTCGATCTCGCGGTTTTTCTTTAGGACCAAATCACCCACTTTTATGTCGCTGGGATGTACCTTCTTGTCAAAGGCCCTAGCCATGCGCTTCGATAAGCCCTGGATGTGCTCCATTGCCTTAAGCCTTCGCTCGTCCAGAGAGCTAACTCGTCATGCCGACTCAAGCCATTCTATTTCGTTGACCTCATTTTCAAGGAGAACCCGTAGAGAGGGTATCTCTAACTCAACGGGTAGAACGGCATCCATCCCATATGTCAAAGCGAACGGGGTTTCACCGGTGGCGCTCTACGACGTACGGTAGCCCCAAAGCGCTAAGTGAAGCTTCTCATGCCAATCCCTGGCTCTTTCACCATTTTTCCTGATGATCCTTTCTAGATTCTTCGTTTGCGGCCTCGACAAAGACCATTGGTTCGAGGGCGATAAGGGGAGGACTTGTGTCGCTTGGATTCTCGAATTCTCGCGAGCAGCTTGTCTGTGTCCCTCGAAATGTGACCCGTTATCTCGAGATAATCTCATTCGGGAACCCCATATCGGCTTCCAAGACATTTTGTGATGTTTTCCTTTATGAAACGGGCCACCTTTTTGGAGTCGAGGACTTTGTAGGACGCCGCTTCAACCCACTTGGTGAAGTAATCCACGCCGACCAAAACGAACTCGTGCCCGTTATCGCCGGCAGGAGTTATCTTCCCAACAACGTCGATCCCCCAAGTTGCGAATGGCCGTGGAGTGCTCATGCAAAGAGAGATCATGAGGAGGTATATGGTTGAGATTGGAGAACCGCCGACACTTATCGCAGTTCGCACAAACCGAATACGCCTCGGCCTATGGAGATCCAATAATAACCCATCCCGAGTATGCCGAACATCAAGGCTCTGGGCGTTCATATGTGGTCCACATGCGCCACCACGGACTTCTTCCATGACCTTTCTCGGCTTTAGACTTGCCGATGCAAAGTAGAAGTGGGCCTCTATGCCTTTTCTTCCATAGTCATCTCCCGTAATAACGTACCGTGCGTACAACCTTTTCAAAGCTTGTAAACTTTTGGCGCGAGACCTTCTTTTTAGTCTACCATCCTTTTTCCCGTCGGGGAACGAAGCTTCGCCATGTTTAAGGTACTCGAAAGATCTCGATCGTACCACAAGTCATCGACCTTTTCTAGCTCAATCCGGCACGCAGGCGGATTCTCGCGCCTCCCAACCCCGAATGGTTTTACCGATTTTCCTCCGGGATTTCTACCAAGAGAGGCCAAAGCGGCTGTGGCATCCGCGAACCCTCGTTCTTGTCCCTTGGTAGGTAGCGGAACGTGACCTCCTTGAATTGGTCGATCGATCCTCCATGTAGGCATAGTACATTTGCAAGTACCGGTCCACGGTTCTCCACTTATTGGATACCCGATTGATGATTAGCCGAGAGTCTCCGTACACCTCCAACTTTTCGACATTTCGTTCCAAGGCCGCCGAGGCCGGCTATGCAAGCTTCATACTCCGCGGCGTTGTTAGTAGCCGGGAAATTCAACTTGATAGCGATGGGGGTGTGCACATCCTTTCGATCAACCAACACCATGCCGATACCATTGCCCCTTTTGTTGGCGGCACCGTCGAAGAACAACCGCCACGGCCCGTACCTCTCTATCACGAAGATTCCATCGTCCGGAAACCGGGGTTCGAACTCGGGCGCTTCGAAGCTTGGGAAATTCGCGATGATCCGACGGAGCTTGGCCTTTGATTGCCTTGCGGGTTACGAACTTGATATCAAATTCGGCTAGGAAGAATGACCATTTCGCAAGCCTTGATGACAGAGAAGACTTTCCGAATGTGCACTTGATGGGATCCATCTTTGACACTAGGTGTACCGTATGCGCCAGGAGGTAGTGTCTCGCCTTGTCGACCACCCATACCAAAGCCGCACAGTTTTCTCTAAAGCGGAGTAGTTTAACTCACCGCCCGAAGCTTCCGGCCGACGAAGTATATGGCATTTTCCACCTTTGAATCCGGCTTTTCTTGTGCGAGCATGGCTCCAAAGCAGCCGTATTCGCATCAAGTTAAGTATAGCAACAAGGGCTTGTCCTTATGCGGAGGACACAAGATTGGGGGATGGACCAAGTAGGCCTTGATCGTCTCGAAGGCGGTTTTGACAATGTTCGTTCCACTCAACCTCCCGATTCTTTCTCGAGCGCCTTGAAGATCGGCTCACAGATAGAGGTTAGCCGATGGATGAATCGGCTAATGTATTGGAGATGGCCCATGAAAGCCTTCACCTCCGTGATCGGTCGTCTGGGGCTTCATCTCCATGATGGCTTTGATCTTTCTTGGATCGGCTTCAATCCTCGCCCGTGACCATGTATCCCTTAACCTTTCCTCGGACTACGCCAAAGGTGCATTTTGCCGGGTTCAACCTCATTTCATGCTCCCGCAGTTGAAGAACTTCCTTAGGTCGATCAAGTGCCGTCCATCCGATCCCTTGGAATGAATAATCATGTCATCAACATAGACTTCGATCTCCTTGTGGATCATATCATGGAAAAGTGCGGATCGCCACGTAAGTGGCACCGGCATTCTTCGTGCCAAAGGGCATAACCGTATAGCGTAAGGTTCCCCAAGGACTGGTGAAGGAAGTCTTTTCCTGATCTTCTTCGGCAACTTTAATCTGATTGTAACCCGTAAAACCATCCACGAATGATTTGACTTCGTAGCTGGCGGTAGTGTCTACCAGCAGATCGATATTGGGCAAGGGAAAGTCGTCCTTCGGGCTAGCTTTGTTTAGGTCTCTCAAGTCCACGCACACCCCGACCTTGCCATTCGACTTGGTAATCAAGCATTATGTTGGCCAACCACTTGGGGTATTCGACCACTCGATGAAACCCACTCGAGCAGCCTTCTCTATCTCCTCTTTGACTTGGAGGGACCATTCTCGCTTGATCCGGCGAAGTTTCGCTTGACCGGCCCGGCTTCCGGGTCCAGGGGATTCGGTGCTCAACAGCTAAGGTATCCAACCCGGCATGTCCTTGTAGGACCAGTGCAAATACGTCTACATATTCTTTGAGCGTATCAATGAGGGCTTCCCGTTCTTTCCCTGAAGAAACCGCTAATCTGTGTCTCTTCGGGCTCTTCGCAGTTCCCAAATTCACCGTAGTTAATACCTCATCGGCAGCCTTGGGCCCGATTATCGTCTCGGTCAAAAACTCCGCTTTATATTATCTTTTAAAAAGTTTTCATCTAAAAGGTCTGTGTCTTCTTCAAATGAATCATTATTAACCACTTTTAAGTCATTAAGATGTGTCTTAGTTAACTTATCATTTGCTGAAGTGGCAATTAAGGGATACGCAGAAAGGTCGACCATTTCATTCAATGCAAAAGGGAAGACAGAGTTAACGACACGGTGATTATCATCAACCGTGAGAGTATCAGACCTATCTAGAGACTCAAATTTGATAACAAAAGACTCGAGGACTCGGGATCCGAAAATCCTTCGATCGACTCTTGACCCTAATCTACTTATTTGACTCGAGCCGAAATTTTGCTTTCTTCGCCGTTGTTTCTCAAAGGGTTGGAGACTTCAAGCCGACCAGAGACTTGTCTAAATCAAATGGTAAGCCGGTATTTTGAAAAGATGGTGCGGGGAGTTAGAGAAACTCGATGCGCCCTTTGCTAGTTCATTCATGACAGACGCACTCATTGGGCCGAGGGTCCGGCTCATCCTGTCAATACCCTGTGGATAAGTCAGCTCTTCTTTAATGATCACAACCTTATCTGTGCGGTTGAAAGGAGGATTGATCTGGATGGTGTTGATGAGGTTCTCCCCGGGAGATACTTTTGTTCTGCCTTGGTTGATTCCGCATTCCATTGGAACCTCATGTTCTGCCTTCAAATCTGTCAGCTTTTTGTCAGGCTTTGCAGTGGTGATGGGCTCAGAACCTTTTATCCCGAGAGGATTGATGACGATGAGAGGGTTGGGCTAGACTTCATTCTGGCTGACCGTTTCCTTGGTGGGCCTTTTGGGGTAACTGACGTAATAGTCAAATTTGCCTGAGGGTTCGCCTAAAATTCCCACGCTCTCGTCTCCAGCTTCGTATCCCTCCTTCAATTTCTGTTGCATGGACTTCCTTTTCTTCTTCTTTCTTGAAGGAGAATCTTCATTGATCCAGTCCTGATATTCATATTCCAAACAATCTTCACAATCGCACACATCATACCAGATGTGAGGTATGGGTTGAGCTGGGGGAGCCCCTCCTGGCATCTGGTTACCCGCGTGGTTGACTACCATATTGGCCATTCTTAGCACTTGAATGTTGATGCCGACAATTTGACAGCTTTATCTCGGGACTCGCGCTAGAAATGAACCCCCGATCGGGAGAGAAACTGATTAACTGACCGCCCGGAAATCTGACCCAACACTTGCTCGCTGAAAGAGGGGAGATAATGGTTTTAGGTAGGGGAGAGGATAGGCTGAGGACGGACTCATGCATATGCTCTTTTTTTTATATTTTTTTTTGTTTAAAAATGATTTTTATTAATCCTAGGAATGGTTGGAAAAGGGGGAAACCTTCTTTGTCGCATTCTATGCTATTCCTGGATCAGCTGGGTTCCATCACTACGTCTATAGACCCCCGTATTCCACCTGTATTGCACCTCCGGGACTGGACAATCCCTACGAGAGGTCCTATAGGGTACGTGGAACCCACCACCGACCGAAAGGGAGAACGAACCTATAGGGCATACGAGCTAAAACAAGTCAAACTCGGGTTTTCAAAACCAAGTCCAAGTCAACGTCTAAACTCGGGAGGAGAGAGGGTGGAACGCACGTTTGAACGTACGAGACCGCCATGACCTTTCCTCTTTTCGAAGTTGGAAATCCGGCATGGCCTCTCGTCACTTGGGTGGCGGAAATTTCGGCATAACTCTCGTTAGTATGCGTTAAGAAATCGACATGGTCCCGTGTTGACACATGTCGAGAACGCGTCATGACTTCTCATGAAGCCAAGCCGAGAAATCGATATGTACCTACGTCGAGACATGTAGAGATATTAACGTGTACTTACGTTTGAATTATGTCGTGATTCCGACACGAAGAGGGAAAGTATGCCAAGATTGACGAAGCATTACTCGGACTTTGTGAGAAAATTTTGAAAAACCGAGTTTAAAATGTTTTGAAAAGTATTGGCCAAAAACCAACCGGTCACGGTAGAAAGTGTGTCACGGACAAGTGTTGGCCGACTCACCGGCTAGGAGGACTTTAGGCGCTCAAACGTCGGCAAATAGAACATGTCACTTTCCGCGATGCCGTCCGTACACTCCCGGGTTCTAACTCTATGTGCGGGTAGAGTGCGAGTAGTGTGAAGGTATTTTCTAGAAAAAATATTTTTTTGCTTTTTTGTAAAAGATTTTTTTTATGTGTTTTTTTTTATGCAGTATGCAAAAGAAAAACAAGAGAATGAGTCAAAGCATGACAAAGGGGACCGCTTTTAAATGTCGAATTTACCGAAGATAGTCGTAGTCGGGGCCACATCCCGCCCGTTCCGATCAACGGAAGAGCAAATTGCAAAGGGGGAAGCCCCGGCTTCCAATAGTGCCACATACCAAAGCATGGCAAAGTGCATTTGAGCACACAAAATGACACTTATGTACACACAAGGTGAATGTCGAAATTGTCCAAGTTGATTTGAAGAAAGTAAGACTCTCTTAAAAAAAACTTTTCTCTTTTTTCAGAAAATAAAAGAATGATACTGGTACGTGAGATTGTTAGACCACCGTTTATCCCAAGCCCCGGTTTAGGGAGCGATACAGGAAGAATAGTGGTTTCCACCTATATACCAAGTATCGTCTTCATTCTTTAGAACAAAAAGTTTTTCAATGTTCCCAGTAGTCACCATCAATGAACGCTCGCCCGAAAAAATCGTATCGTTGTATCATTTCCCTTTTTTGAAAAAGTTTCTTTTGTTTTACTTGAAAATGATACGACAAGTTTTTGAAAACTTCGGTTTTGGGAGTCGCCACTGCCGTTTTTAGAGGAAAACATTGAAAAACCTATTTTAAGAGATTTTGAGTCCGGAGTCCGGATTTACGTGTTTGGAAAGAACTAGAGAGTTCACCCAACACGCCTTCTTTCGAGACTTTCAACTCAACATTGGATAATTTTTGGACATTCAAAGTGTGTGTGCAATATGTGTCGATGTGTGAAAATGCAATTTTGACATTTTCATTGATAAAATGGAAGCGAGTACAAACTTGTGAGCCATAAGAGGGGGCGTAAGTGCTCCAATTTGAGCTTGTTAGAATTTTCGTTAGAAAATTAACGAAAGTTATAACATTTCTAACAATTCCTAACAATCCTAACTTTTCTAACAAAGTGAGGGTAAAATGGGCATTGTTATTTAAGGTTAAACCTCAAAAAGAATCTCAAAAAGTAAAACAAAAGGAATAAAACCAAAAATAGAATTTCCCGGAAACAAACCGGCCGTTAATTTGAATTTTCAAAAGAAATATTCCTCTTGTCCAAAGCCCGAAGCCGCATTTAATGAACAAAGGCACGCCGAAGGATCCCATCCGCGCGTTTAGGTTTGCATCTTTCGTAGGGCTATAAATTGAGCCCTCCAAATACAAAAATAAAAGCAACAACACCAATTGCACCGAATCTCTCGCGAAATATAGAGAGAAAACAAGGAGAATTCTTCAAGAATTGTCACCATTTTCTCTCCAATCTTTCCCAACTCACACTCATCCACTCACTCTCATATTTAAGCCTTAAACACTCATACACTCAAGCCAAAAACTCAAGAACACAAGGAAGATTGGTAAACCCTCCTTCTCCTTACCCTAAACTCCAACCATGCATGCATTTGCAAACTACAAAAATGTAGTTCTTTCATCTTCTTGCTTTAGATCTAAGAAGATCACCATGGAAGACCATCTCCATGGATGATCTTCTACAAAGATCAAAATTATTTTCAAGTTCTCTTACTTTCTTGCAAAGAAAACTCATTTTCAAAACCCTAAAAACCATTTTCAAGCATCAAATCTCATTTTCAAAGGATAAAATTCCCCTTCCCAAGCAAATGAAATGCTTAGTCCTAATGTACCCCAAGGATGGTTTGGTATAGTTGATTCACCACTAAAATTTCAAGTGATCACTAACCAAAACCTAGGGAAATGGGGACAAGCATGGATGCAAAACCCCCCTTAAAATCATATTTTCTTTCTTGAGAAGTTGCTGTCCAGTAGCAATTTTCTCAGACCTCAGTCCATGGTCTAATTTTTTAGACACAGATAAATGTGGAATTTGGTGTTGACTACAAAACACTTTTTGTAGCCAACATCTAGATACTTCCATACATATTTTTACTTTATTTTTTGGGTGAGTAAAACTCCTCTTTTCAAATTTTCTTTCAGAGTCTAGTTCATCAGCTTCTGGGAATCCAGATCTCATATCTGAGGTTTCCAGAAGGTTTTGACCCCTCAAATCTTCTCCAAAATGGAAAATTCCTTCGTACAAATCTTATTTGAGGTGTCTAGAACAACTTTCATTCTCTGAGTTTATCCAGATTATGAAGTTTTAAGACCCTTGAATCCATTTCAAAATCAAAGGTCCACTGCCTTTTTCATTCTGGCAGAAGTGGCTCTCAACTTCAAAAGGTCTTTTGAGTACCAAATCTCAATCCAAAAATCTTCCAAAAAATCATGGGATCAGTTTAAAGTCTTGAAAAGATATCCCAATTTTTACTTTTCTGAGTTTCAAATTATTTTGGCCAAAACATACACACACACACACACACAAATGATTTTCAGCTTGGAAGACTCGTTTTACGAGGCATTCCGGGTGCACACTAACGTCCTTCCCGGCGTGTAACATGACCTCCGAACCCAAATTTCTGATCTCGGGCTTTTTTCAAAGTTTTGGCCCTTAAAACAAAAATGGCGTGGCGACTCCGTTCTTTTTTTCCGGGTCTTATTTGGTTTTTTTCAAAGAAACGCGAAAAAATCGAATTCATTTCCCGCGAAAATGGCGACACATCATCACAGTGGCGACTCCGCTGGGGAACTAAGCTTTTTTTTTTAAAAAAATGGTATTTGGTATATTGGTGGAAACCATTAAACTTCCCGTTATCGCCTCCTAACACGAGTCGGGGATAAATTGTGGTCTAACAATCCCACGTACCGGTATCACCGTTTTCAAAAAAAAAAAGAGCTTTTGAGGGTCAAGCTTCCGTCCCGGCTTTGAAAATCATTTTTGTGTGTGTGTTGATTTTTGCACGCTGTGTTGTTTTGGCCGCCTCGGAGAAAGTCAAAATTTTGACCGTCGGAATAATGTCCCTAACCTGTCGGAATTTTCGTGCTTACGTGCTTATGTGCTCATTAAATTTCAAAAAAAAATTTCAAAAAAAGGTTTTTCAAAAAAGAAAATTTTCAAAAAAATCATGCATCATATTTTTTAAGACACATAAAAATCTCTATTTTACTCGTAAAAGAATATAGATCGCTTGCACACTACGCGCACGTGACCGTACACCGCACACTACGTCCCTAACCCGGGAAATCCTTGTCGCGGTCCGTTTGGTCTTATTACGCCTCTCGGATGAGCACAGACTACCCAAACATCCCATGGAGCCTCGTGCCGACCATGCACTTGTCCGTGACACACTTTGTCCGAGACCCGGTTGGTTTTTAGTCCGGTCCGTGTCATGCCCCGTCTCGTGTATAGACCTTTCCTTTCAAGCCTTTGTCGGCATACCGACTCAATATCTTTCGGGTCCCTAATCGCCGAAGTTCTCGCCGCTTTTCCGCCGCAGACTTTGACCAAGATATTGACCGGCGCCTTGACTTCGCCCGATCGGCACAAATTATACACTCGACTCCCAAAGATTGACACCGAGTCATCAAGGATTAATGAATATTCCATGCCTAATTACGGCTTAACCGACGACAAGTCAAGATCAATCGTGGACATTTATCACCCAAATCATGCCGACTTTTCGTCGAGCTCCTCGGACATGATCTTGACTTTTGACGTCGCCTTGTCCGTAATTTACATCGAATGCTCGTTAAGACTCGATTACCCGCCAGACTTTTAGGATCGTTTTCTTTCTGGCTGGGACCCGCTTGCCCTATAGGACCCTCGCCCGGGCCGTCCACCCCGGGAGGTCGAAATACGGGTGGAATACGAGGGGCTTATAGACGTAGTGACGGGGCCCACCGATCCAAGATCCAGCAGTAGTTTGCGAAAAGAAGAGCAATCTTTTCCAACCGATTAGGTTAATAAAGCATGTTTTAAGTAAACGTGAACAAATAATCGCATGTTGCATGAGCCAAAGCCCAAACACCTACCCTCCTTCCATTCCTGCACATCTCGAACCTTCGTGTCCTTTCCCCGCAGCCTCCGCACATAGCTTGGTTTCGGCACGGTCATCGTTTGATTAGTTGGGAAGAGTCAAGCGCGTCATCGCCTTCGCCGTTTGTTCCGACTCCGGTTTCGTAATGTCCGCACGCCCGGTAATGATGGGGGATAACGTTGCTCCGTCCTCCAAAATCCCTCAGATGCACTCGCATTGGATCCAGCTTGGTAGAACAGATGAGACTTCGACATGAGGCTCAAATTGATGACCTTCGGGGTTGCCGCAAGTCATGGCTCGACTATCGCCTCAATTCCGATGGCACTTTTACCGCAAAGAAGGAAGAGGGTTCTCCTCCTCTTCTTAATCGTCCAGATACATCAAGATGCTACCCCAAGATTCCTATGTTTCCACCGCCGGACTCCTCGCCCGTCGACTTACAGGCAACCGGCCCCTAAACAGCTAGCCGTGGACGAAGGAGTTCGGTATACCGTCGCTTGTCCCCTCTCAAAGTGATGATCCCACAAATATCAGCCCGAGTGATGAAAATCAGTGGAACAGCTTGAAGAAATATGGTCAGCCATCAAAGCCCCGAAGAACGCTGCACGTACAAGAGCCCGGATTCAAGAGGCCACACGCCACTGGACCTTAACAATATCCCAACTGATCGGGGCTACCTCGAAGGACAAACATATGCCCGTTCCCCGGACCTCAATATCTCTCATTATCCGGCAGAGTCCAATCACTCGCTACTGATGAGCCCAAAGCAGCTAGATCCCCCCAACCAGCCTCCACCCTAAAGTCATTCCAGACCGCTCAACCCGAGGTCCCAAATCCGCCACCACTGCCGTAGAACACATTTGGTGGGATATTTGTGATCGTCCCGATTGCCTTGAAAGGGATTATCAGACTGGATACACGAGGACCGTCCTCCTAAGAAAAAGAAAATTTCCTTCCAAAGAAAATTGAAGGAGAGATTCGAGGCCGGTGATAACAGGCTGGGAACGCTCTGGGAGCCATCTGGGGATTTGATTATTATGTACTCTACTCCAGCCGCCTTCCCCAAAGAACAGGGGTAAAAGAACAGTAAAAGCCTTGCCAACGACAGAATTGAGACTTTCGGACGCCTGCATACGTGGACCTGGGTAACTCTACCGCCAATCGTAAATCTATCCCCCGCGGAACGGCGACCCGTTTGACCAGCCTCCCGAATGCACACCGACAAAGAAAGACCAACGCCGCTTGGCGCTCCCACTCAATCAACATGTTGACCAGGAGATGGCAACCGCCACAAAAGGCCTCAAGATAACCTGTGGGCTTCGGCAAAGGCTCTACCTCGCAAGAAAAGCACGAAGTGATCCGGTTTAATGACTCTCTATCCCGAGACAAGGACCAAATCTATGATCCTCACCTATATGGGAGTATGATCACCTTCGCGATGAAGATTTGCCTAGAGATGTCTCCCAACACAATGAAGCTTTGTACATCACTATTCGGCTCAACACCATATCACTCCCCGGGGTATTAGTGGACAATGGATCATCGGTAAACGTCCTTCCTCGCATGACGAGGGCCCTCCGCATAAATGAAAGGCTTATGATCCCATCTACCCGACTGCCAAGGCCTACGACGGTTCGTCTCGTCCCATTCTCGGGGACAAGTGACTCGAACTCGGTACGAAACCCAAATGGTGCCCGCAGTTCCATGTAATGGATATCCTCCGAGTTCACACTCATACTAGGGCGCCCTTGGTTGCATCACATGAAAGCCATAGCCTCCACTCTCCACCAAAGCGTCAAATTCATCAACTCGGCAGGAGACCTTGAAGTCATAAGGGGTGACAGCTTCCTCATAGGGAACGAAGCCGAAACAATAGCCAAGAATGCCCACAAGCCAAACACCGGGCTACATCCTTCAAGAGGCAAGTCTCGCCAAAGATCCTTTGGAATCCAATGATGCCAACTTTGTCAACACACTCAAGCGAGCAGACCAAGAAGTTCGATTCATCAAATTTAATTGTTATTTCCAACACTTGGAGGCATACCGGAAGGAAACGCCGAACACCGCCATGATACATGCACACAAGTCTCCTGGCCCTCAATCACAGATTTGTCAAGATTCTCGCAAACCCATTCTTTCGCCTCGCCAGCGAGGAGATTTTCATGATAAAAGTCGACAAACACCGACGTACTCGCCGAATCTATGAACGTCGTGTGGACGTCCTCCTTGCCGAACTACCCGCCGAGCCTTTCCGCTCGAGTATGGGACATGAGATTTTTCTAGCAAAGACACCGAGACGCAATACGCCCTTACATCCGGATTTGAGCGGCCGATTGTGACGAAATGGAAATCCCGTGATTGAGGAAGATCCCTACATCCACATGCTCGCCTTTCGGACGCCAAACACAATTGATTCTCGGTTCGTACAAAGAGATGATAGCAACGATCAAGAGGGAGCACAGAGACCATGCCTTTCCCGGGTTGTGAAGCCACCGACAGCGATGCCGCTAAAGAATTGGGAAACTCTCTCAGTCCCGTCCGCGACCAAAGAGGAAATGATCACCAAGCTTGGATTGGTCCCCCGTCCTTTGTGTCAACCTTTGTAAAGTCCTCCGAGTCTCTCATTGTTGAGTTCGAGTCTTCCGAGTCCGCCCAATGGCCTTACGCCCGAAGACTACGAGTGGCTAACGTTGTATTCCCTTTCGTCTTCAATAAAATGATGAACCTTTCGAGTATCCCTTAATTGCCACTTTAACTAATGATGAATTAACTAATAATCTAAAACAAGCTTAATAACGATTCACTAGATGAAGAAGCGTACACATTAAATGAACAATATATCAAAGAAATCTTTAAGCAGTTGTCCTGGAAAGAGGAAAATCGAGCCCAAGCCGCCGAAGAAATTTTGACGAGTGTGAATCTGGGAACCTGAAGAGCCTAAAGAGACGCAGATTGGTAGTTTCTTCGAAGGGACCGAAAGGGATGCCCTAATTGAGCCGCTAAAAGAATTTGTGGATGTGTTCGCATGGTCCTATAAAGATATGCCGTGCCTCGATCCTTCCATAGTTGAGCACCGAATACCGCTCGACCTTAAGTCAAGCCAAGAAATGTAAGCTAAGAAGAATTAAGCCCGAATGGTCCCTACAAGTGAAAGAGGAGATAGAAAAGATGCTCGTGGCGGGATTCATCGTGGTCATTGAATACCCTACATGGCTTTCCAACATAGTAACAGGGACCAAGGCCAACGAAAAGATTCTGTCCGCGTAGACTTCGTAGACTTGAACAAAGCCAAATTCAAAAGACGATTTCCCCGCCAAACATCGACATTTTCGTAGATTCCACGGCCAACCATGAAGTCAAATCCTTCGTCGACGGTTTTACCGCTACAACCAAATCAAAATGGCGTAAGAGGATCAAGCCAAAACGGCCTTCACAACCCCTCGGGGCACCTACCGCTACACGGTCATGCCGTTCGGACTAAAGAATGCCGGGGCTACGCACTGCAGGGCGCCTACGCCTGCTCCATGACATGATCCACAAAGAAATTGAGGTCTATGTGGACGACATGATAATACACTCCTGAGGATCGGATGGCCAACACTTTGTTGATTTGAGAAAATTCTTCGCCGCCTCCGAGACCACAAAGATGAGACCGAATCCAGCCAAGTGCACCTTCGGTGTAAGACGAGGTAAGGTGCTAGGATATATGGTGACGTAACGGGGAATCGAAGTAGATCCCCGTAAAATCAAGGCGATAGTTGAAATGAAGCCGCCCCTGACACCGACAGTAAGTGAAATCCTTTATGGGAAGACTGCAATACATAAGCCGCTTTGTGAATCACCGACCTCGATCCGCGAGCCGATCTTCAAGTTGATGAAGATAAATGCCTACACGTAATGGACTCCGTAATGTCGGCCTTGCCTTTGAGCAGTTAAGGCATACCTTGTGAATCCCCGATTCTCTCGCCCACCACATCGGTAAAAGCCACTCTTGCTATATCTAACCTGTCACGGATACAAGAATTGGGGCTATGCTAGCTCAAGAGAAGAAAGATTCCAAGGTCGAAAATGCCATCTATTTCGTAAGCGTAAAGCTCCAAGGAAGCGAACTCAATTACTCTCGCTGCGAAAAGACTTGCGCAGTTTGGTCCGGGTAGTGGGAAGTTGAAACACTACATGCAAGCCTCACCCGATACATCTTGTCTCAAGGATAGACCCAATCAAATATCTCGCTTTTGACAAGCCTTCCATCTCTATGAGGTTGGCAAAATGGTCATTCTTTTTGGCCGAATTTGACATCACTTATGTTTCAAGGAAATCCGTAAAAGGACGCATAATGGCGTAACATCCGGCCGATTTCCCAAGTGATGAGTCCCGAGGACCTCGAACCTCAATTTCCCGATGATGGAATCTTCGCTCTAGAAGGAGAAAATCGCTGGCAACTCTTCTTCGACGGGGCGTCAAACAAAAGGGGGAACGGGATAGGAATGCTTCGGTCGATCCTACCGACGAACACACCCCCATGCAGCAAGGCCGAACTTCAAGTCACCAACAACGCCGCTCGAATATGAAGCTTGCATAGCCGGGTTGGAAGCCGCCCTTAAAAGAAATATCAAGGAATTGGAGGTGTATGGTGACTCGCCCTCATCATCAATCGTGCTCTAACAAATGGAAGACCGTGGACCCGGCTCGCGTAAATATCACACTTACATGGAAGAGTTAGTAACTCAATTCAAAGAGATTAGCTTTCATTACTTGCCCAGAGATCGCAAACAGTTTGCAGATGCTCTGCAACACTAGCCTCCTCGTTGAAATACCCGAAGGGAAGTCCGTCAAACCATTCGTAGCCGGTAGAAGAGAAAATCCCGCTTATTGCTTTGAAATCGAAGCGTGAAGCCGAACCGGCCAATGATCCCCGGTACACTCGCATTTACCAAGCACTGAAGGATGGCGAGGCCTCTTTCAAAATGAAGATGGGGAATATAAAGAAGGAATCAAAGCGAAAAGTCTCTCACCACTGAAGCGCTTGCCTCCCCATTATGTTCTTTTCGGGAAATATGCTATACAAGAAGCGTTATCAAGGCCCCCTCCCGCGATGTATCGGCAAACAAGAGGCTACCGAACTCATGAAAGAAATACACGGTGGTACTGCGGCCCTCACATGAATGCTCGAGCTCGATGCAAATCATACCGAGAATGGGGTACTTTTGGATCTCCATGGAAACCGATCGCATCCAGCCTCGTCAAAAGCCGCGACAAATGCCGCCGATACTCCAACCTTAATCACTTGCCTCCTCACGAAGTTATACCGCATGACAACCCTCGCCTTTCGTCACTTGGGGAATCGATGTCATAGGCAAAATCACACCATCAGCAAAGAACGGCCACGAATTCGTCCCGGTAGCCGTGGGATTATTTCACCAAGCTGGGTTGAAGACAAGTCCTACAAAATCCTCAACTCAAGGAAAGTAGCCCTCTTCATCAAAGAAAACATCATATGCGGATACGGGTTGCCAAACAAAATCATTTCGTATAATGGATCCCACTTCAAGGGGAATGCGACAAAGCCGCGCGTAATTCCGAATAACCCGTCACAAGTCATCTCCTTACAGCCCCAAACCAACGGAGCCGTCGAAGCAAAGAAACAAGACTCGAAAATATCATCCGGAAAATGGTCTGTCCAAGGCGTAGATTGGCCCGAAAAGTTACACCTGGCACTCGGGGCTACGTAACATCGCCGTAACGACAACCGGGGAAACACCGCTTGCCCTCACATACGGAATGGAAGCCGTGCTCCCAATCGAATTGGAAATCCCCTCGCTCAGTACCGCCGGAAAGCCGTATCAACGAGGCCGAATGGCTCCGCAGTCGCCACGATGAATTGGCCCCGCTAGATGAACGCCGATTGAAAGCCATGGAACACATCCGAGCCTACCAAGGAAGAATGGCCAGAGCCTTCGACAAGAAAGTAAAGCATCGGGAGATCCGAGAAGGTGATCTCGTTTTGAAAGAAAAAGCCCCCAACCGTGTCAACCCCTCGGCAAATGGGAGCCTCGTATGGGTCGGGCCATATGACGTCCGTAAGATCTTCTCCTGAGGAGCCATGCAACTTGCGGCACTCGACGGAATCCCTTTGTACACCCAAGTGTAATGGTGACAAGTCGCGCAGATACTACGCGTAAAAAAAAGTGCTAAAAGAGTAATACCCAACTAGGTTGAAAACCCAAGAAGGGCGGCCTAGGTAAAAACAGGTTGCACCAAAAAAAAACAAAAAAAAAACAAAAAAAAACAAAAAAAAAAAGTAAAAACAAAAAAAAAACAAACAACAAAAAAAATCGTGCTGAACTACGAAGACCCGAGCTCCTCAAAATGAGGGGAACGTAGGCACGGAAACGGTTCTGGTCTAAAACACAAATAAAAGCCATACTTTGGCATCAATACAATTGATCGACCATGAAAGCGTCTCGAAAACTCTAAAGCAATTCAAATATTCATTACAAGTTAAAAGCTCTTTGATGAGTCTAAGCCCGATTCATTCCTACAACCGGCAACCCGCTAAAAGAAACTAAGATACATAATCAAATTAATGTGTCTCCGCCATGACAAGAAAGTGGATACTCGGAAACCTCGTAGTCACTCCAAGCCACTCGCATCGGCCTCTCCCCTCTTCTTTCCCCTTCGAGTCTTCTTTTTCGAACCGGAAAAATGTCGCCTTCCTCCTACCAAGCTCGTATAGGAACAGATCTATCAAACCAGCCTCCGCCGGGCCTTAGTAGCCCTAGCGTCATCTCTCATCTCCCCGTAGCCTAGCCGGTAGCATAGGAGCCCTCCTCTCCTCGTCTCTTGACGTAAGCCTCATAGTCGGCCGCGCGTCTCCGCTCCTATCAGCGAGGGTTGGCCCTCACCTCGGCCCTCCTCCTCTCTCGAAACAAAGTCCTCCGCACCCACAATGGCCTCACGCCGTCTCAAAATAGCCACCTCGAGTCTCTCCTGCATGCCTCTCATACCAATCCAGGTACCAAGTGGTCGTGAACACCGGTCTCTGACGCCCGAGAATAACCCGAGGAGGAAAGGCATCATACCTCCATGCTCGGGAAAGAAATGGAAACACCGAGGGATCATCCATAGATGAGCCACCACCCCGGTGGCTATATCATCAAAGTCCCCCAAAGGAACCCGCTCCAGCCAAACCGTCTCGTAACTAAAGCCTAATATAGAAGCCGGATCGAGAAAGCCCCGAAACATGTAAATCCACACGAGACCCATCCTCAAGCACTCGCGAGTCTCCACCCGCCAACAAGGCACTAACCATCTGATATCTCTGTCCGGGAGACCAGCCATCCAACGCTCCCATGAGCCCCGATCATCAAAATCCACAAAGAACCCCCTCCCGGCAAATGTCCAAGGCTTGATCATGTCGGGAGTTTCCCGAAGAACCCCAAACGCTCCATCGCCCACTGTGGTCAAGAGGAACGGGCCGCCTCCGCGCATATACCGTCTTCCGTAGCAGCCTATCAAGAGCATGAAAAGTCTCCCCTTAATCAAAGGAACGACATCTCTCGCCTGTGCGACAGCCGAACGACAACATCCAAAGAAAGACCGATGGCAAATCCCAAAGGAATAGACCATGAACAGTGGCGCCAAACATACAAAGTGCAAAAGGCATCCCAATAGGCATCATCCACCAAGCCTAGGCCCCTAAACCTATCGGGAAGGCCGGAAATATCAAAATGACGGACCACGGATCATGCCTTGCGCTTTCCTCCGGGGAAAGATGAAGGAGGACGCACACCGTCAACAAAAGAAGCCCCTCCGGCAAAGGAACCGCTATCTCTTCCACCTCCGACCTCCAAGCAAGGCCCGAAATTCTTCGACAATGGAACAATCTCGTTGAGGGAAAGGCAAAAGACATGCCTTCTAGTGTCCCAAAATGAGGAAGAAGCCCTCAAAAGCTCATAATCCGAATCAATTCCTCGAGAGACCATAAGCACTTCGCCTTGTACCTTTCTTCAAAGAAGGACCTCCTCTCATGCATAATCTCCCTGACCAATCCTTGAACTTGTTGAAGAATGACATTTGGGATTCTTGGGACAATTTTGATGGAGCTTTTCTAAGGTTTTCCATGGTTTTTCTCTCTTTCTCCCCGAAAATGGCTGTTTGGACCTGGAGGTGAAGAGGATATTTGAATTTGAAATAAAGTGAGACCAGATTCAAGCAAAATTAAAGGACAATGTCGATGCGTGACCCCATCCGCGCGGACATGATTGTCATTTATCGTAAAATCTCGCAACAACCAAGCCGCTACACCAAAAGAGGAATATTCCGTCCCGTTGCTCGAAACCCGTAAAAACCTCCCCAAACCAGTCCATATACCAAACACTAACACCCTTGCCAAAAACAAGGCTCATGCAACACTGCATTCATACTGCATTGCATTCATAAAATAAAATCCTAAATTATTACATTCCAAAAAAAAGAGTATGCATAAAAAAAAAAACAAACAAACATCAATAAAGTCCTAAATTATTACATCAAAAAAAAAAAGAGAAAAAAAAATGTGCATAAGCCGCACAAATCTCAATCCCGTCATAAATCTCAAAATCTCGTAAAATCAGCCTAAAAATCGTGGGGTAATCAATCGTAATCCCTAGCGCCCGATGTCTCTGCCCCGCCTTCTCTGCGACTCGGGCCCGCCTCGTGAGCCCCGAAAATCTCTGGCTCGTAATCGTCCTCGTCTCCCGTAAAGAGGCTCGTCCAGACCAACCGGCATGCTCCGATAGGGCAAGCCGAGATCTCGCGAAAAATCGTATCCAAAGGTGAAGGCGCTTGACTCTCGGACGTACGAAGACGACCCACCATGCCGCCAAACGTGTCCCCGCCCGTGTGGATCCCTCGAGAATGACGTGATCCGAAGGCAAAGACCGCTGCTGGGATCAAGGAGAGGAGACAGAGGAGTCTCTCAAGAAGTCTCGAGCGAACAGGGGAAGCTCTCCGTCCGCTCGACAGCGCCGCCGTGGTCGCTCTTGCTTTAGCCTCGAGGAGCCCCGCAAGCGACCATCCTCCCGATGAATCTCTTAGCTCCGATCACTTGCTTCGTCGCCTTCTCGACGACCACCTCCGAAAACCGCACAAAAGCAAAAGCGTCAAAAAAGGAAGTGATGCTAAAGATGATGAAACAAAAGAAAGAAAGGAAGAGGCGTAAGCGTAAAAGCCATACCTTCATACCCGACGAGGCCGTAAAGCTCGTGGAAGCCGCTCAGTTGAGGGATCTCGCACCCTCAATCGGACCCCATCCCGGATATATGAAAAATCCGTCCTAGGGTACCGCGGATCCCAAGCCCCTCTCTATCCGTAACCCGAGGCATCCTCGGCCTCCTCAAAACAAATACTGGTACGCTCGGCCGCCACAAATGCCGAGAAGGCCGGGCCGGCCCCGTAATCATCCTGTGTCACAGATCCGTCACTCGGTGCATCATATCTACGGGAGGCTCCACCGTGTCCTCAAAGGCGAGTTCACGCCATGCCGGCGCGTCACCCTCTCTCCCGTATAATATGCATCGCAGTCGACCTCTCGTAATCCTCCGCCGCACAGCCCAAATCTCGCCGCTTCACCGCGTCCACCTGGGAAGCGATCCAGTGGGAAGAATATCATCCCTCATCTCGTCTCCCCTCTCCGTCAAAGGAAGGCAATCCGCGTGCACTGAGTAGCCGTACGCCCCCGGAGCTTATCTTCTCCCGGGCATGCTTGGACCAAGAATGCATGGCCGGATACGCCCGACGTACTCCGCGGCCGCCGCCACATCGTGACGTGGAAAAACTCCAACGCCCATACCGCGAAAGGTAAAAATCAAATCAATCCAAGGCAAAAGAAAAGTGTGTGCTCAAAAAAAAAGAGGGAAAGCAAAAAGAGAGCTTATACCTCCAGGGCAAACTCAAAGCAAAGACAAGGAGCTCACACGCCTTCCTAGCCTGTACCTATCGAGAGCAAAGTAAAGCTCGCAAACTCGCCTCTCCCCACGAGACATCTCCGTCCATCTCCATGTCCTCCAAGGACCTCGCCAAGAAGGCAAAGACCGCCGTCCCCTCAAAGATGTCCAAAAAGGGTGCTCGAAAAGGCAAACTACAAGAAGGCCCCGCAACTGGATCGGCGCCTATCCTCTCCTCCCCACCCGTAACTCACAATGGTCTCCACGATCTTCCCGTAGACCACCGCATACGCCATCCCCATCCCCTTTTGGGAATAGGGAAAATCCTTAAGAGCCTTCAGATCCGCATCGGCCGTAGCCGTCCCGCCACTCAATGCCGCGTCCATTAAAGGACAAACCCGTGATCGCAAAGATAGTCTGGAGGGCGTAACCGTAGCCTCGCCCCGAAGAAGTGAGAAAGGGTGTGGGTCGCATCCCACCAATGCCGCGCCAAAGCAAACATCGTGCCCTTGCTCTTAGGGAACTCGACCGGGCCCCTCAAGCACTCAACGAACTCCCAAAGCCCCGTCTCAACAACAATCTGTCTCGGACTCGGCAGCTCCTCGGCCCGCATTCTAAGCCGGTCCCACAAGTCAACCACGGACTCCACCGATCCTCGAGTCTTCATTTTGTTCACCGCTCCGTCACAAAACGGTTTCCGCCCCGCAAAAAAAAAAAAAAGAGAGAAAATGTCAAAAAATTGCATTTGCATTTGCAAAAAAAAAAAGAGCATACACATGCATTAAAAAAAAAAAAAAAAAATTCGGCAAAGATAACGGCATGCAATAGACATAGCTCCATTTTTTCTCACGTAAAAGACAAGCCAAGAAATCCCATTCAACAATTTTCAATAAAAAAAATGCATACATGCATATCCTACAAGAAGTCGACGGAAATAAAACTCCGTCCCATTTTCAAAAAAATGCATACATGCATATCATCCATCTTACATGCAACGGGAGGAAAAATTCGTCCCACTTTTCAAAAAAAAAAAATCCTAAACATACATACATCTCATATTGGCAAAATGCCCATTCTTTCCAAACAAAATGCATGCATTGCATCATTCATCAATATCAATATTCAATTTCAAAAAAATCATCATCACAATTTTTGAATTTTCACATGCAATTTTCGGATACAAAAATGTGTGGCAAAAATGCCAATTCTTTTCCCAAGCAAAATGCATATTCGGGACACCAACAAATTCATTGCAACATGCATAGCATCAAAATCAAATCCAAGACAATGAACATTGCATAATTTTCGAAAAAAAAAAAAAACCCAAAATTCAATTTCAAGCAAGAATCGACAAAGGGATCAAAGGGTTTCAAAGTATACCGTTTGGAGATTCGAATCCGAAGCCCAATGTTGCCAAGCATCGGGGTAGGGCTCCTCCGCAATCAATTGCGAAAGCAGTATAGTGCCTCCTCATCCGGACGAGCTCCAATCGTCTCTCCGCCACCGGGCCACGTCCTTGGCCTTGAAAAGCACCTTCCCCGTGTTCCATTGCTCGAAAATCGAAGAAAAACGGAAGATTTTTGAAGCTTTTTGAGCAACAATGGCGGTTCTCCTCGGCTTCTCTCTCTCTGCTCTCGACAAATTCAAAAAACTGAATGGGGAAGGAGAAGGGCGTTGGCCCTCATTAATACCCCTGACTTTTCAACCCTCTCCGCGCGGACAGATTGTAAGGGTCAAAAAATGACCCTTTTGCCCCTTAAAATTCCAGACTCTCGCAATTCGCTCCCAACTTGGACAGAGTTAACCAAAGTTAACCAAAGTCAGCCCCTTGTCAAGGAAATCATTCCCGGCAAGAAACGTAAGACCGAGTGCCCCGAGAAAGATAACGGATCCCGTATCTTTCATCAAAATCCTTCCCTAGCCAAACGTAAGACCGATCTTTCCCGAGAAAGATAACGAGATCTCGTATCTTTCATCAAAATCATCCTCTAGCCAAACGTAAGACCGATCTCCCCGAGAAAGATAACGAGATCTCGTATCTTTCATCAAAAATCAATCTCCGGCAGTAAAACGTAAGACCGAGTGCCCCGAGAAAGATAACGAAATCTCGTATCTTTCATTAAAATCAATCTCCGGCAGTCAAACGTAAGACCGATTTTCCCGAGAAAGATAACGAGATCCCGTATCTTTCATCAAAATCATCCTCCAGCAGTAAAACGTAAGACCGAGTGCCCCGAGAAAGATAACGAAATCTCGTATCTTTCATCAAAATCCTTCCCTAAGCAGCAAACGTAAGACCGAGTGCCCCGAGAAAGATAACGAGATCCCGTATCTTTCATCAAAATCCTCCGGCAGTGAAACGTAAGACCGAGTGCCCCGAGAAAGATAACGAAATCTCGTATCTTTCATCAAAATCCTTCCCGGCAGTCAAACGTAAGACCGATCTTCCCGAGAAAGATAACGAGATCCCGTATCTTTCATCAAAATCAATCTCCTGGCCAAAGAAACGTAAGACCGAGTCTCCCGAGAAAGATAACGGATCTCGTATCTTTCATCAAAATCATTCCCCTGTAAGAAACGTAAGATCGAGTGCCCCGAGAAAGATAACGAAATCTCGTATCTTTCATCAAAATCCTTCCCTAAGAAGCACAAACGTAAGACCGATCTTCCCGAGAAAGATAACGAGATCCCGTATCTTTCATCAAAAATCAATCTCCCAGCAGAAACGTAAGACCGATCTCCCCGAGAAAGATAACGGATCCCGTATCTTTCATCAAAATCCTTCCCTGCTAGCCAAACGTAAGACCGATCTCCCGAGAAAGATGACGAGATCCCGTATCTTTCATCAAAAATCAATCTCCTAGGCCAAACGTAAGACCGATTTCCCGAGAAAGATAACGAGATCCCGTATCTTTCATCAAAAATCAATCTCCTAAAGCCAAACGTAAGACCGATCTTCCCGAGAAAGATAACGAGATCCCGTATCTTTCATCAAAATCAATCTCCGACACAAACATAAGACCGATCTCCCCGAAAGATAACGAGATCCCGTATCTTTCATCAAAAATCAATCTCCTAAGCAAGAAACGTAAGACCGATCTCCCCCGAGAAAGATAACGGATCCCGTATCTTTCATCAAAATCCTTCCCGGCAGTCAAACGTAAGACCGATCTCCCTGAGAAAGATGACGAGATCCCGTATCTTTCATCAAAAATCAATCTCCGGCAGTCAAACGTAAGACCGATTTCCCTGAGAAAGATAACGAGATCCCGTATCTTTCATCAAAAATCAATCTCCTGTAAAGAAACGTAAGACCGATCTCCCGAGAAAGATAACGGATCCCGTATCTTTCATCAAAATCATCCCCTAGCAAAGAAAACGTAAGACCAATTTCCCCGAGAAAGATAACGAGATCCCGTATCTTTCATCAAAATCTTCCCCGGCAGTAAAACGTAAGACCGATCTCCCCGAGAAAGATAACGGATCCCGTATCTTTCATCAAAATCCTTCCCGACAGTAAAACGTAAGACCGAGTGCCCCGAGAAAGATAACGAAATCTCGTATCTTTCATCAAAATCCTTCCCAGCAGTAAAACGTAAGACCGAGTGCCCCGAGAAAGATAACGAAATCTCGTATCTTTCATCAAAATCCTTCCCGGCAGTAAAACGTAAGACCGATCTCCCCGAGAAAGATAACGGATCCCGTATCTTTCATCAAAATCCTTCCCTAAGCACAAACGTAAGACCGATTTCCTGCACGAATACGTCCAATTTTTTCCAGTAAAGGCTAACAAAATCCCCAGCAAAGTTAACGGAATCCCAAAAGCCAACGGAATCTCGAGTAGTACTCGAACTACGAAAGGGCTTGATTCCCACTAGGGATACGTAGGTAGCCTATCATTAGGTCCAGCCCCTCGACCAAACGGTCACCCTCTCCTTCGGCAGCAGACGAAGTCCACCGAAAGGCCATTTCAAATTAAGGTCCGAGGCGCCTAAAAAGCCATCATCATCAAGGTTCGAGGCACCTAAAACGCCATCTCCAAGGTCCGAGGCACCTAAAACGCCATCTCCAAGGTCCGAGGCACCTAAAAAGCCATCATCATCAAGGTTCGAGGCACCTAAAAGGCCATCATCATCAAGGTTCGAGGCGCCTAAGAAGCCATCATCATCAAGGTTCGAGGCACCTAAAACGCCATCTCCAAGGTCCGAGGCACCTAAAACGCCATCTCCAAGGTCCGAGGCACCTAAAAAGCCATCATCATCAAGGTTCGAGGCACCTAAAAGGTCATCATCATCAAGGTCCGAGGCACCTAAAAAGCCATCTTCAAGGTTCGAGGCACCTAAAACGCCATCTCCAAGGTTCGAGGCACCTAAAACGCCATCTCCAAGGTTCGAGGCACCTAAGACGCTATCACTAGGAAAGCGATAAATCGCAATAATCCTCAAAGAGCGGATAGCCATCGACCGAAAATGGTCATTCCTATCCCCGTAGAGCGGATAGCCATCGACCAGAAAATGGTCATTCCTATCCCCAAAGCAGAGCGGATAGCCATCGACCGAAAATGGTCATCTCTTATCCCCAAAGCAGAAGTTTCTTTCCAAAGAACCGATCGCAGAACTCGCTCATTAGGTTCGAGGCACCTAAAACGCCATCATCTCCAGTGGTCAAAGACCCGAACTACGATCGGCTTGATTCCCATTCGGGATACGTAGGTAGCCTATTAAATAGGTTCACCCACCCGATCACTGATCATCCCGCCAAGTATGGAGCCTTACTCTTATCGACGACCCCGCTTCCTTCGAAAGCACCGTCGCCGAGGGGCTACCGTAAGTGCTCCAATTTGAGCTTGTTAGAATTTTCGTTAGAAAATTAACGAAAGTTATAACATTTCTAACAATTCCTAACAATCCTAACTTTTCTAACAAAGTGAGGGTAAAATGGGCATTGTTATTTAAGGTTAAACCTCAAAAGAATCTCAAAAAGTAAAACAAAAGGAATAAAACCAAAATAGAATTTCCCGGGAACATAAACCGTCGTTAATTTGAATTTTCAAAAGAAATATTCCTCTTGTCCAAAGCCCGAAGCCGCATTTAATGAACAAGGCACGCCGAAGGATCCCATCCGCGCGGATAGGTTTGCATCTTTCGAGGGCTATAAATTGAGCCCTCCAAATACAAAAATAAAAGCAACAACACCAATTGCACCGAACCTCTCGCGAAATATAGAGAGAAAACAGTGAGAATTCTTCAAGAATTGTCACCATTTTCTCTCCAATCTTTTCCAACTCACACTCATCCACTCACTCTCATATTTAAGCCTTAAACACTCATACACTCAAGCCAAAAACTCAAGAACACAAGGAAGATTGGTAAAGCCCTCCTTCTCCTTACCCTAAACTCCAACCATGCATGCATTTGCAAACTACAAAATGTAGTTCTTTCATCTTCTTGCTTTAGATCTAAGAAGATCACCATGGAAGACCATCTCCATGGATGATCTTCTACAAAGATCAAAATTATTTTCAAGTTCTCTTACTTTCTTTCACAGAAACCTCATTTTCAAAACCCTAAAAACCATTTTCAAGCATAAAATCTCATTTTCAAAGGATAAAAATTCCCTTCCCAAGCAAATGAAATGCTTAGTCCTAATGTACCCCAAGGATGGTTTGGTATAGTTGGATTCACCACTAAAATGTCAAGTGATCACTAACCAAAACCTAGGGAAATGGGGACAAGCATGGATGCAAAACCCCCTTAAAATCATATTTTCTTTCTTGAGAAGTTGCTGTCCAGTAGCAATTTTCTCAGACCTCAGTCCATGGTCTAATTTTTTGGACACAGATAAATGTGGAATTTGGTGTTGACTACAAAACACTTTTTGTAGCCAACATCCAGATCTTTCCATAAATATTTTTACTTTATTTTTTGGGTGAGTAAAACTCCTCTTTTAAAATTTTCTTTCAGAGTCTAGTTCATCAGCTTCTGGGAATCCAGATCTCATATCTGAGGTTTCCAGAAGGTTTTGACCCCTCAAATCTTCTCCAAAATGAAAAATTCCTTCGTACAAATCTTATTTGAGGTGTCTAGAACAACTTTCATTCTTTGAGTTTATCCAGATTATGAAGTTTTAAGACCCTTGAATCCATTTCAAAATCAAAGGTCCACTGCCTTTTTCATTCTGGCAGAAGTGGCTCTCAACTTCAAAAGGTCTTTTGAGTACCAAATCTCAATCCAAAAATCTTCCAAAAAATCATGGGATCAGTTTAAAGTCTTGAAAAGATATCCCAATTTTTACTTTTCTGAGTTTCAAATTATTTTGGCCAAAACACACACACACACACACACACACAAATGATACCAGCCTGCGCCAGGGCCTTAGTAGCCCTAGCGTCATCTCTCATCTCCCCGTAGCCTAGCCGGTAGCATAGGAGCCCTCCTCTCCGTCTCTTGACGTAAGCCTCATAGTCGGTCACGCCGTCTCCGCTCCTATCATGAGGGTTGGCCCTCGCCTCGGCCCTCCTCCTCTCGAAACAACAGTCCTCCGCACCCACAATGGCCTCACGCCGCCTCAAAATAGCCACCTCGAGTCTCTCCCGCATGCCTCTCATACCAATCCAGGTACCAAGTGGTCGTGAACACCGGTCTCGGACGCCGAGAATAACCCGAGGAGGAAAGGCATCATACCTCCATGCTCGGGAAAGAAATGGAAACACCGAGGGATCATCCATAGGCAGGAGCCACCACCCCGGTGGCTATATCATCAAAGTCCCCAAAGGAACCCGCTTCCAGCCAAACCTGTCTCGTAACTAAAGCCGGAATATAGAAGCCGGACTCGAGAAAGCCCCGGAAACATGACCACATGAGACCCATCCCGAAGCTTACTCGCGAGTCTCCACCCGCCAACAAGGCACTAACCATCTCGATATCTCCCGTCCGGAGACCCGCCCATCCAACGCTCCCATGAGCCCCGATCATCGAAATCCACAAAGAACCCCCTCCCGGCAAATGTCCAAGGCCGGATCATGTCGGGAGTTTCCCGAAGAACCCCCAAACGCTCCATCGCCCACAGTGGTCAAGAGGAACGGGTTGCTGCCCCGCGCATATACCGTCTCTCCGGTAGCGCCCTATCAAGAGCATGAAAAGTCTCCCCGTAATCAAAGGAACGACATCTCTCGCCTGTGCGACAGCTGAACGACAATATCCAAGAAAGACCGATGGCAAATCCCAAAGGAATAGACCACAACAGTGGTGCCAAACATACAAAGTGCAAAGGCATCCCAATAGGCATCATCCACCAAGCCTAGGCCCCTAAACCTATCGGGAAGGCCGGAAATATCAAAATGATCGGGACCACGGATCATGCCTTGCGCTTCCTCCGGGAAAGATGAAGGAGGACGACAATCCGTCAACAAAAGAAGCCCCTCCGGCAAAGGAACCGCTATCTCTTCCACCTCCGACCTCCAAGCAAGGCCCGAAATTCTTCGACAGTCGGAACAATCTCGTTGAGGGAAAGGCAAAAGACATGCCTTCTAGTGTCCCAAAATGAGGAAGAAGCCCTCAAAAGCTCATAATCCGGAATCAATTCCCGAGAGACCATAAGCACTTCGCCTTGTACCTTTCTTCAAAGAAGGACCTCCTCTCATGCATAATCTCCCTGGACCAATCCTTGAACTTGTTGAAGAATGACATTTGGGATTCTGGGACAATTTTGATGGAGCTTTTCTAAGGTTTTCCATGGTTTTTCTCTCTTTCTCCCCGAAAATGGTCAAGCTGACTCGGAGGTTGAAGAGGATATTTGAATTTGAAATAAAGTGAGACCGCATTCGAAGCAAAATTAAAGGACAATGTCGTATGCAGACCCCATCCGCGCGGACATGATTGTCATTTATCGTAAAAAACTGCACATGTACCAAGTCGCTACACCAAAAGAGGAATATTCATTCCCGTTGCTCGAAACCCGTAAAAAACCTCCCAAACCACTCCATATACCAAACACTAACACCCTAAAAAACAAGGCTCATGCAACACTTCATTCATACTCGCACGCATTCATAAAATAAAATCCTAAATTATTACATTCCAAAAAAAAGAGTACTCTCTCCGTCCCACGATAATAAGGAAAATTTCTTTTCAAGGCGTCCCAATAATAATATATAATCTTTCCTCAAAATGGAAAGGAATCTTTACTATTCCCTCCACTCATTCTCTCTCCTACATTATTTTAATACTCACATCACCATTATAATTTACTATTCTCTCCACTCATTCTCTCTCCTATTTTATTTCCACACTCACAACACTTTCAATATAATATTTCCTCCTTAATTTTTCTCGAAAAACCCAAAAGTCCCCTAAAATTGTGGGACGGAGGGAGTATGCATAAAAAAAAACAAACAAACATCAATAAAATCCTAAATTATTACATCAAAAAAAAAAAAAGAAAAAAATGTGCATAAGCCGTACAAATCTCAATCCTCCATAAATCTCAAAATCTCGGAAAATCGGTCCCAAAAAATCGGGGGGTAATCAATCGTAATCCCTGCAGGCGCCCGATGTCTCGTCCCCTCAGCTCTCTGCGACTTCGGGCCCGCTCCTCAGAGGCCACCGGAAAATCTCGGCCTCGAATCGTCCTCGTCTGCAAATGAGGCTCGTCAGACCAACCGGGCATGCTCCGATAGGGCAAGCCGAGATCCGCGAAAAATCGTATCCAAAGGTGAAGGCGCCTGGACTCTCGGACGTACGCGAAGACGACTCCACCATGCCGCTAAACGTGTCCCCGCCCGTGTGGATCCCCGAGAATGACGTGATCCGGCGGCGACTGCTGATCAAGGAGAGGAGACAGAGGAGTCTCAAGAAGTCTCCCAGCGAATAGGGGAAGCCTCCCCGTCCGACTGTGCGCGCCGTGGTCGCCTGCTCTACTCGAGGAGCCCCGCAAGCGACCATCCTCCCGATGAATCTCTTAGCTCCTGATCACTTGCTTCGCGCCTTCGACGACCACCTCCGAAAACCGCACAAAGCAAAAGCGTCGTAATGTCACTGCGAAAAAGGAAGTGATGCTAAAGATGATGAAACAAAAGAAAGAAAGGAAGAGGCGTAAGCGAAGCCATACCTTCATAATTCTGACGAGGCCGGAAAGCTCAGGAAGCCGCCAAAGCCGAGGGATCTCGCACTCCTCAATCGGACCCCATCCCGGATATATGAAAAATCCGTCCTAGAGGGTGGTCATGCGGGATCCCAAGCCCTCTCTATCCGTAACCCGAGGCATCCTCACCTCGCCTCAAAACAAATACTGGGTCGCATATGGCTCGCCGTGGCCACGAAATGCCGAGAAGTGCCGGCCGGTTCCCGTAATCATCCCAGTCACGGACTCGATCACTGGTGCATCATATCGGCGGGAGGCTCCACCGGTGTCCTCAAAGGCGAGTTCACGCCATGCCGGGCGCGTCACCCTCTCTCCTGTATAATATGCATCGTGTGGCTCGACCTCTCGTAATCCTTCGCCGCACACCCAAATCTCGCGCCTGCCATTTTTCAACGCCACTCGGGCGATCCTGTGGGAAGAATATCATCCCCTCATCCGTCTCTTGGCCTCCGTCAAAGGAAGGCAATCCGCGTACTGAGAGTCGTACGCCCTCGGAGCTTATCTTCTCCCTGTGCATGCTGGGACCAAGAATGCATGGCCGGATACGCCCGACGACTCCACGCTGTCGGCCGCCACATCGTGACGTGAAAACTCCAACGCCCATACTCGCGAAAGGTAAAAATCAAATCAATCCAGTTGCAAAAGAAAAGTGTGTGCTCAAAAAAAAAAAGAGAGCGGAAAGCAAAAAGAGAGCTTATACCTCCGTGGCAAACTCAAAGCAAGACAAGGAGCTCACAGCCCTTCCCGCCGTACCTATCGAGAGCAAAGTAAAGCTCGCCAGCCCGCCCTCCCCACGAGACATCTCCTCCGACCATCTCCATGTCCTCCAAGGACCTCAAAGAAGGCAAAGACTCGTCCCTCAGCATGCCCAAAGAGGGTGCTCGAGAAGGCAAACCACAAGAAGGCCCCGGCGAACTGCTTCGGCGCCTATCCTCTCCTCCCCACTCGTGAATCCACAATGGTCTCCACGATCTTCCCGTAGACCACCGCATACGCCATCCCCTATCCCCTTTTTGGGAATAGGGAAAATCCCAAAGAGCCTCAGAGATCCGCATCGCCGTAGCCGTCTCAGCCACTCACTCGGCAAGTCGCCCATTAAAGGACAAGCCCGTGATCATAGCAGCATAGTCGGGGAGGGCGTAACCGCAGCCTCGCCCCGTAAGAAGTGAAAGGTGTGGGTCGCATCCCACCAAATGCCGCGCCAAAGCAAACATCGTGTTCCCTTGCTCTTAGGTGGAACCCGACCGCCCCTCAAGCACTCAAACGAACTCCCAAAGCCCCGTCTCAACAACAACTGTCATCCTGACTCGCAAAGCTCCTCGCCCGTGATTCGAAGCCGGTCCCACAAGTCAACCACTGACTCGACCGATCCTCGAGTCTTCATTTTGTCTCACCGTCTGTCACAAAACGGTTTTCGCCTCAGCAAAAAAAAAAAAGAGAGAAATGTCAAAAAAATTGCATTTGCATTTGCACAAAAAAAAAAAGAGCATACATTTTACGCATTAAAAAAAATTCGGCAAAGATAATTCTGTACGGCATGCAATAGACATAGCTCCATTTTTCTCACAAAAGACAGCTTTTCAACAAATCCCATTCAACAATTTTCAATAAAAAATGCATACATGCATATCCTAGCAAGAAGTCGACGGAAATAAAACTCCGTCCCATTTTCAAAAAAAAATGCATACATGCATATCATCCATCTTACATGCAACGGAGGAAAAATTCATCCCACTTTTCAAAAAAAAAATAATCCTAAACATTCATACATCTCATATTGGCAAAATGCCCATTCTTTTCCAAACAAAATGCATGCATTGCATCATTCATCAATATCAATATTCAATTTCAAAAAAAAAATCATCATCACAATTTTCGAATTTTCACATGCAATTTTCGATACAAAAATGTGGCAAAATACCAATTTTTTTCCCAAGCAAAATGCGCCATATTTTGACACCAACATAATCTATTGCAACATGCAAAGCATCAAAATCAAGATTCAAAGACAAATGAACATCAATCATTCAAAATTTCAAAAAAAAAAATTCAAAAATCACCCAAATTCAAATTTCAAACAAGAAATCAACAAAGGGAAGGGATCAAAAGCTTCAAAGTAATACCGTTTCGAGACTCCTGAACCGGTGGCCCAATGCTTGCGCAAGCGATCGAGGTAGGGCTCCTCCGCAATCGACTGCGAAAGAGTATAATGCCTCCTCATTCTGGGACAAGCTCCAATCGCCTTTCTCCGCGACCGGAAGCACGGCCTTGGCCTTGAAAAGCACCTTCCCTCAGCACTCCATCGCTCAAAAATCGAAGAAACTCGGAGGAATTTTCAAGCTTTTTTTGAGCAACAATGGCGTTTCCTCTTCTCTCGGTCTCCGCTTCCTCGACATTTTCAAAAACCGAATGGGGAAGGAGAAGGGCGCTGCTCCCCTCATTAATACCCTCGGTTTTCAAACCTCTCCGCGCGGACAGGGATTGTGGTAAGGGTCAAAATGATCCTTTTGCCCTTTAAAAATTCCGTGAACTCTCGCAATTCGGCCCCCAATCTTGACAGAGTTAACCAAAGTTAACCAAAGTCGCCCTTGTCAAGGCTGGAAGGAAAGTTCATTCCTATCAGAAACGTAAGACCGAAAAGTGCCCCGTAGAAAGATATTAACGGATCCCGTATCTTTCATCAAAATCCTTCCCTAAGTCAAACTAAGACCGATTTCATCCGAGAAAGATAACGAGATCTCGTATCTTTCATCAAAATCATCCCCCTAAGCACTCAAACTGCAAGACCGATCTTCCCTTGAGAAAGATGAACGAGATCCTTATCTTTCATCAAAAATCATTCCCTCCAAAGAAAAACGTAAGACCGAGGGGGTGCTCCCGAGAAAGATAAATTTAAATCCTCGTATCTTTCATCAAATCAAATTCCCTATAGCCAAACGTAAGACTTCGATTTTCCCCAAGAAAGACAGTTAACGTAGATCCCGGGATCTTTCATCAAAATCATCCTCCCATAAGCCAAACGTAAGACCTGAAATACTTCCGAGAAAGATAACGAGATCAAATCCCGAATCTTTCATCAAAATCCTTCCTGCGCAAAGAAACGTAAGCACCGAAAGTGCCCCTTGAGAAAGATAACGGATCCCGTATCTTTCATCAAAATCCATCCCTTCAAAGCAGCGGGAAACGCAAGACCGAAAGGCTCCCGAGAAAGCATAACGTAAATCTCGGTATCTTTCTATCAAAATCATCCGCCTGCCAAAGAAACGTAAGACCGATCTTCTTCCCCCTAGCATCAAACGTAAGACCGATCTTCCTCCCGAGAAAGATAACGCGATCTCGTATCTTTCATCAAAATCATTCCCCTGCTAAGCATAAACGTAAGACCATTTGCTGAGAAAGATAAATCGAAATCTCGTATCTTTCATCAAAATCCTTCCCTAAGCAACGTAAGAATCCGATCTTCCCGAGAAAGATAACGAGATCCCTGTATCTTCATCAAAATCAATCTCCTATAGCAGAAAGATAACGAACCCTTATCTTTCATCAAAATCCTTAAACGTAAGACCGATCTCTAGAAAGATAACGAGATCCCGTATCTTTCATCAAAAATCGGCTCAAACGTAAGACCGATTTCCAGAAAGATAACGGATCCCGTATCTTTCATCAAAATCAAAATCCTTCCCCAAAGGTCAAACGTAAGACCGATCTCCCGAGAAAGATAACGAGATCCCGTATCTTTCATCAAAATCATCTCCGATGGCGGTCAAACGTAAGACCGATCTTCCCGAGAAAGATAACGAGATCCCGTATCTTTCATCAAAATCTAATCTTCGTGCAAGAAACGTAAGACCGATTCTCCCCAGAAAGATAATTGATCCCGTATCAGATTCTATCAAAAATCCTTCCCCGCGGTAAACGTAAGACCGAGTCTCCCCGAGAAAGATAACGGATCCCGTATCTTTCATCAAAAATCAATCTCCTAGCCAAACGTAAGACCGATTTCCCGAGAAAGATAACGAGATCCCGTATCTTTCATCAAAATCAATCTCCTAAGGCAAGAAACGTAAGACCGATTTCCCTAGATAACCATCCCGTATCTTTCATCAAAATCATCCCCGTTACGATGAAACGTAAGACCGATTTCCCCGAGAAAGATAACGGATCCCGTATCTTTCATCAAAATCCTTCCCGGCAGAAACGTAAGACCGAGTCTCTCCCCGAGAAAGATAACGAGATCCCGTATCTTTCATCAAAATCCTTCCCGACAACGCTCAAACGTAAGACCGATCTTCCCGTGAAAGATAACGAGATCTCGTATCTTTCATCAAAATCATCCTCGTAGCCAAATGTAAGACCGATTTCCCAGGAAAGATAACGAGATCAGTATCTTTCATCAAAATTATCAAACTAGAAGAAACGTAAGTCCGATCTCCCCCGAGAAAGATAACGAGATCCCGTATCTTTCATCAAAATCATCCAACTAGCCAAACGTAAGACCGATTTCCCAGAGACGAATACGTCCGATTTTCCCCAAAGAAAGGCTAACAAAATCCCCAAAGAAAGTTAACGGAATCCCAAAAGCCAACGGAATCTCGAGTAGAACTCGAACTACGAAAGGGCTTGATTCCCACTAGGGATACGTAGGTAGCCTATCATTAGGTCCAACCCCTCGACCAAAACGGTCACCCTCTCCTTCGGCAGCAGACGGAGTCCACCGAAAGGCCATTTCACAATCAAGGTTCGAGGCACCTAAAAACGCCATCTTCAAGGTTCGAGGCACCTAAAAACGCCATCTTCAAGGTCCGAGGCACCTAAAAAGCCATCATCTCCAAGGTCCGAGGCACCTAAAAAGCCATCATCTCCAAGGTTCGAGGCACCGAAAAGCCATCATCTCCTGCATCAAAGCCATCATCTCCAAGGTTCGAGGCACCTAAACGCCATCTCCAAGGTTCGAGGCACCTAAAACGCCATCTCCAAGGTTCGAGGCACCTAAGACGCTATCACTAGGAAAACGATAAATCACAAAAATCCCTCAGAGCGGATAGATCCCCAGAGAGCGGATAGCCATCGACCGAAAATGGTCATTCCTATCCCCACAGAGCGGATAGCCATCGACCAAAAATGGTCATCTCTTATCCCTCAGCAGAAGTTTCTTTCCAAAGAACCGACTGCAGAACTCGCTCATCAGGTTCGAGGCACCTAAAACGCCATCATCTCTAGGGTCAAAGACCCGAACTACGGCCGGCTTGATTCCCATTCGGGATACGTAGGTAGCCTATCGCTAGGTTCAGCCACCCGATCACTCGATCATCCCGCCAAATATGGAGCCTTACTCTTATCGACGACCCCGCTTCCTTCGAAAGCGCCGTCGCCGAGGGGCTACTGTAAGTGCTCCAATTTGAGCTTGTTAGAATTTTCGTTAGAAAATTAACGAAAGTTATAACATTTCTAACAATTCCTAACAATCCTAACATTTCTAACAAAGTGAGGGTAAAATGGGCATTGTTATTTAAGGTTAAACCTCAAAAAGAATCTCAAAAAGTAAAACAAAAGGAAGAAAACCATAAATAGAAATGCTGGAAACATAAACTGGCTGTTTAATTTGAATTTTGAAAAGATTATTCTTCCTGTCCAAAGCTGGAGCTGCATTTAATGAACAGTGCACGCCAAGCAACCCTATCCGCGCGGACATGTATGTAAAATTCAGAGGGCTATAAATTGAGCCCTCCAGTCACAAAAATAAGGAGGAACAACACAAATTGCACCGAACCTCTGGCGAAATATAGAGAGAAAACAGTGAGAATTCTTCAAGAATTGTCACCATTTTCTCTCCAATCTTTCCCAACTCACACTCATCCACTCACTCTCATACTTAAGCCTTAAACACTCATACACTCAAGCCAAAAACTTAAGAACACAAGGAAGATTGGTAAACCCTCCTTCTCCTTACCCTAAACTCCAACCATGCATGCATTTGCAAACTACAAAATGTAGTTCTTTCATCTTCTTGCTTTAGATCTAAGAAGATCACCATGGAAGACCATTTCCATGGATGATCTTCTACAAAGATCAAAATTATTTTCAAGTTCTCTTACTTTCTTGCAAAGAAAACTCATTTTCAAAACCCTAAAAATCATTTTCAAGCATCAAATCTCATTTTCAAAGGATAAAAATCCCCTTCCCAAGCAAATGAAATGCTTAGTCCTAATGTACCCCAAGGATGGTTTGGTATAGTTGATTCACCACTAAAATGTCAAGTGATCACTAACCAAAACCTAGGGAAATGGGGACAAGCATGGATGCAAAACCCCCTTTAAAATCATATTTTCTTTCTTGAGAAGTTGCTGTCCAGTAGCAATTTTCTCAGACCTCAGTCCATGGTCTAATTTTTTGGACACAGATAAATGTGGAATTTGGTATTGACTACAAAACACTTTTTGTAGCCAACATCTAGATCTTTCCATACATATTTTTACTTTATTTTGTGGGTGAGTAAAACTCCTATTTTCAAATTTTCTTTCAGAGGCTAGTTCATGAGCTTCTGGGAATCCAGATCTCATATATGAGGTTTCCAGAAGGTTTTGACCCCTCAAATCTTCTCAAAAATGGAAAATTCCTTCTCACAAATCTTATTTAAGGTGTCTAGAACAACTTTCATTCTCTGAGTTTATCCATATTATGAAGTTTTAAGACCCTTGAATCCATTTCAAAATCAAAGGTCCACTGCCTTTTTCATTCTGGCAGAAATGGCTCTCAACTTCAAAAGGTCTTTTGAGTACCAAATCTCAACCCAAAAATCTTCCAAAAATTCATGGGATCAGTTTAAAGTCTTAAAAAGATATCCCAATTTTCACTTTTCTGAGTTTCAACTTATCTTGGCCAAAACACACACACACATACACACACAAATGATTTTCAGCTTGGAAGACTCGTTTTACGAGGCATTCCGGGTGCACACTAACGTCCTTCCCGGCGTGTAACATGACCTCCGAACCCAAATTTCTGATCTCGGGCTTTTTTCAAAGTTTTGGCTCTTAAAACAAAAATGGCGTGGCGACTCCGTTCTTTTTCCCGGGTCTTATTTGGTTTTTTTCAAAGAAACTACGAAAGAAATCGAATTTCATTCCCGCGAGAAATGGCGACACATCATCACACCCACCCCTCCAGCAAACCTTACCTCCTTTAAATTTCTCTTGGGCGATCGCCCAAGTGGCCATGGGCGGTCGCCCATGGTACCTGAACCTTCCCAGTTTCCGTTCTTGCTGATTTTACCAATAACCTTGTGACTTGAATCCCAACCATTATAAATTAGTAGAACCTAGTCCAACCCGGATATGAATTAATCCTTTTTAACCTAAGTTAAGTAGTGTTGGGGACGGATTTTTCACTATATGTATATGGTTGGCATCTTAAGCAGGTCAACATGTCAAGATGCCTCAGCAACTTGACCTCTACAACTTGACCTCTACAACTTGGTCCACAACTTGGTCCACAACTTGGTCCACAACTTGGTCCACAACTTGGTCCACAAGTTGACTTTTTACAAGTTGACTTTTTACAAGTTGACTTTACATGTTGAGTTCACATCTTGGCTCAACGTCTTCATCAACATCTTGAAGCCGGACCAACTTGGGAGCAGTTTTGCGGTTCCTATTTTTTAGGAGATAATTGTGCACTCATAGAAGACCAATTCAACCACGACTCTTCATCAACCACCATCAACAATCATGCCCGAAATCTTCTCCTCAGTAACTCCATCATGCCTATTTTTTAGGGAGTTGATTATTATCCTTTTATTTTACCTTTATTATAAATAGGGGTATGGAGATTATAAAAAACACATGTAATTTCACACACTCACACTCTTGTAATCTCTCTCCATACTTCCGAGCTTGTAACTCACCGATCATAGTAAAACTTTGGTCAAGGTAGGTTCCAAAACCTCCCGAGGTTTTATGCCGGCGAACGAGTTGTTCAAGGGCTTTCCTCGTCAAAATCCTTTGTCATTTTCATTTTGATTACACACAAATCTATATTCCAATTCACCCAATTCTTTCCTTGAAATATTTGGTTATTTACAATCACTTGTCGAAATTTGACCAAAACAAGTAGTATACCTTGACTAGGCCATGATGTCTTATTTGATCAAAATGGAACTGTTGGAAGTAGGTCTTGCACTGTTATGAATATTATTCAAGGATGAGTAATGACTTCGTAATAATGGTTTATGGTTTAGGGTGGCCCTACGTGCTCCCATACCTTGGTGATTAGTTGAACAGTGTAGAGACTATAATCACACTATTGTGTTGGTTAGAAATATATATGTGTTACATCATTGTACTGTATGGCCAGTGTGGATTATTTGGCATATTGATATATGGTATCCCAATTGTGGATTATTTGGCATGTTGATTATATTGTATCCCGGTGTGGATTATGTGGTTATATTGTTACCTTAATTGAATTCATATTCATTGATGGTATTATGCATAGTATATTAAATGGTTGTGCACTATGGTATGGATTAGCATGAGTATACATTACCATGTTGTTATATTATTATCCCTTTTTGTGGATTTATTTCAAGTATCTATTATGTGCTTGAACGTGTTGATATTCGGGGGTATAATGGAATTCAATCAATTATTGATTTGTTCTATAAGTGATTGAAGGTTCATTATACTGTGACCGTTCCCCTACTGTGGCCACGGAGTGGGGTACATGCAAGCTACTGTTTTGAGCAAGAAAAAGCCCTTACGGTTATGCTGCGATTTGGTGTACCGGTGGAATGGTCTGTATGAAGCCAAGCTTTACAGTAGCGCTGATAGTATATGATACTCTAAATTAGGGGTCATATATGTATCCTGTTTTCTTATATGGATCTCTGGGGTAGGAGACCTATAAGCTGTGAATGTGCATGGGGGCAATTCACCAAAGAGTGGAGTTTTACTCCCACGTTGTACGACTTATTGTTCAGACGGGAAAGGTAAAATGAGGTAACGTAAGGTGTTTACCGCTTTCATAATGTGTTACGTGCTACCATGCTATGTGTTGCATCTTGTTTGGCATCTTCTTTGCATTCATAATAGCTTGCTGAGATTTATTCTCACCCCTCTCCCTTTAATGTTTTAGATCCCGAGACAGGTGACCCGAACCAGTGAGGCCGGGGATATCAATGTGGACTTTTGCTTTTGGGGCTTGTCAGGTTAAGTATAGGAGTTGGTTATTAGGAGTATTTATTAAGTATTCCTCTTTTACAATTTGTATAGAAAACTCTTTTGTTAAACAATGTTAATTAGGGTTTTCAATGTAATTGATCAGATTACGGTTTATTAAAGTTGTGGTTGGATTTACTCCAAGTGAAGATATTATCAATTGATTTTAATTTGGAAGTTTGAAAAGTGGTTTTCTTTTAAAGGCAAATAAATGTTTTAAAAACTTAGATGGGTTTTATTAGATTGAGCCTCTCCAGCTCGGGACACGCGTTAGGTTCCGGGTTGGGGTGCTCACAGTTGGTATCAAAGCTTAGTTTAGAGGTCAAGGGTAGATGTCTAAACTAAGGGGAAATGTGTGGTAATTAACGCCGAGTGTTTATGCAGGAGTTGGTTCTAATGGCCGGAAGTAATGATGATCAGCGAAAGGTTCTAGGAAATGAAGGAGATATGGGTATAGGTGGAATTCAGAATGAAGAAATGATGAAATTATTCAGAATGTTTGTACATAATATGGAGACTGGAGGATCGGTTCCGAATCAACTTTGAGGGATACCAAAGTGATGGATTAGAGAGATTTGTGAAGATGAACCCTTGAGCTTTAACGGAGATCCGAATCCGTTAAAGGCAAAAAAATGGTTAGCAGAAATGAATAGGATTTTTGAGGTTATAGAAAGTCCCAACGAAGAGAAAGTTAGGTATGCCGTTTTCAAGCTTGAAGGTCCAGCTGATCAGTGGTGGCAGATTTTGAAAGGAAATTGGGAGCGGGATCGTACGCCCCAGACTTGGGATAATTTCACCAAACAGTTCGAGGATTATTTTATTTCGATGGTTACAAGGGACAAGAAGGAGACCGAATTCTTAGGACTAGAACAAGGGGACATGACGGTGAATCAGTATTCAGTCAGGTTTGAGGAATTAGCTAAGTGTTGCCCTCATTTGGTACCGCATGTAGCGAGAAGAGTTCATAGGTTTATAAAAGGTTTGAGGATTGAGTTTAGGAAGAAATTAGTGATTGATAGCTTCACCAATTATCAGACAGTCATAGAGAGAGCTTATAAGATCGAGAATAGCATTGAGGAAAATAGTGGAAAATCGGAAGGTGGAATTGGAAATAAGCCAAAGTATCTAGGACAAGGATCCAAAATCATTAGAGGACAGCCAAGGGCTTTAACTTCAGGAAGAGTGAGAGGAAAACTTGTGGTAGCTTCTTCGTCGAGGCCAATATTCAAACAGTATGGGATGATTTGTAAATTTTGCAAGAAGGTTGGACATACCGAAGATCGGTGTTGGAGTAAGCAAGGCAAGTGTATTAATTGTGGAGAGATAGGACACTTTAGAAAATATTGCCCAAGGTTACAGCCGGGACGAGCTTCCAGCAGCAGTCAGCAAGGTGGACGACAAAGAGGTAGTACCAAAAGAGATAACGAAGAGGAACCAAAAGAGAAGGTCTGTGATCGAGTGTGTGTTTCGGGTCCAGGAGAGATAAATTCCTCGGGAGTCACTAGAGGTAAATTCCCTGTCTCAGAAGTAGGGGTCATATTTTATAGATCCTGTTGCATATCATTCATGGTTGGCATCACATTTTGCTTATATGTGACATACATTTCTTGAGAAATTGTTTTATTGTTAGAGGATTCTGCTCTTATGAGAGAATACCTCGAATCTCCTTTGATGTACCACGATGGTGATGTGGTTATGGCTGAGCATGTATTGCCAGTTGATTTGGTATGATTACCGATGCGTAATTATGAGATATACTTGACCTGGATGGTTAAGAAATTGTGGTGTATTGTAGACTATCATAAAAAGTGAGTCTTCTTTTCTATGCCTAATTTGCTTATATTGGTATTTGATATAGGTAAACTTTAACGTGAAATTCTTGATATATATGGGCGTTTAAGGTGAAAATTTTGATTTAAGGTATGAAGGGTAATTGGTATGTGTTAGACTTGCATGAGAAGTCTTTTCAAAGTTTTTTATGTGTTAGTGGTGAGTAAATGGTAAGTGTGCTCCCGTCGGTATATTTCATGTATTGGTTCTAAGTATGATAAGCAGAATTCTAATCCTTATTTTGATGGCTTTAGGGTAATTAGAATTGATGATCTCTTTGTTAATTAAAGTTCCGGGAAGATCATGAAAATAATTTGAGAGTTGGTTACTGATTCCTTGTGCGGAGTCCCTGTATGCAAAGTTTGGCTAGTATGAGTTGGCTCGAGAGGATTTCAAATTTTGGGTTCTATAGTCTTAAACTCGGATGTTACCATGGATCTTGTGAGGATTGAGTCCGTGATCTTTGAGTTGGCAAGTGCTACCGAAGAAATTTAAGGAATTCCTAAGAATTGTAAAGTTGTTGCTTTGGTTGACTCTAAAGAACGTATAAATGGTGTAGGATGTAATAAGGATGAATCATATTGTTAGTGATGGAGAATAGGTTGGCTTTGGACCCGATCCTTACCTTACCTAGTGGATGTGAGGATCTTGTGAAATTTTAAGTGTGTATTAAAGGAAGATCAGGGTGTAATGTTATGCAAAATGGGAAAGTGATAGCGTATGTTTCGAGGAAGTTAACTTAGATAGAGCGGAATTTTCCTATCCTTTTTCGAGAGTGGTTACAATTGTTGGTGTGATTTAAGTGGAATCTTATCTTTTGAAGTTTCCTTTTTGGGGTTAGTTACCGATCCTAAGAGTTGGAGGATTTAGTTAGTCGAAGGGAAGAGATTTGAAGACTATCCAAATCCTGGAAGAATAGGTTGTGTTTGTGTGACAGATTTCCCTTCAACTTGAGAAGTTTAATTAACCTTAGCGAGTTTGCGTATAATAGCAGTTATCATTCTAGCATTGAGATAAAACCGTATGAGGCGTGGTTCAGGAAGAAATTATCGATCTCCAATTTGTTGGGGTGAGGTTGGTGAAGCAGGGCCTAAGGTAATTTAGCGCCAAAGTTTGTTAATCCATTTGAAGTTTTAGAAAAGGTTGGTGATTTGATTTATAGACCGACTTGGAGCAGCTTATAGAGTATTTGAAGTTTTAAACGTAATATCGTAATGTATTTGGTAACATAAGTTGTAATACTTTTTATTTATTTATATTTTCTTGGAGGTCGTGAAAATTCGGGTTAGTAATATTTGTATGGTATTCTTGGAACATTAAGTTATAATATCGTATTATTAATGGAATTAGAAATCTTGGGGAAGAATCACAACATTGAAGAGAGTATTTGAGAATGGGAGTCTGAGGTATACATAAGTAACCGAGGCTGGTTGAACATTTAGGTAAGTCTTTTTAAAATTTGGGACGAATTTTCTTTAAGGGGGAGTGAGTGTAACGACCCTAACCCTAGGCACCAATTTCAGCATTATATTATATGCTTTTAAAATTTATGTTAACTTTATGTGTTCATTTATGTCTTTAATTTCTTATTTTAAGATAAGATGGTTGGGAAATAATTTTAGAATCTTAGAATTGCTAGAGAAATTAAACAAAGCATCTTGGGGAAAAATAAAAATAGAAAATAAATAAGGTGTAAGATGAAATTTAAAATGTGTGGAATAAAGAATTAAAAATGAAGGTTTAATGTAAATGTGGGAAGTCTTTAGTTAATAAAGGAGTTTAATTTAAATAATGAGTAGGCTAGTTTTTAGAAGGGGGGCCAATTTCTCCCCCTTCCTCCTAAAACCCCCAAGTGTCCCTCTCCTATACTTCCTCCACTCTCCCCACTTTCACCTCCTCCATCCTTCCTTCTTCTTCATTTTCTTCTTCCTTTCCCCTTCATTCCTCCATAGAAACCCCTCCATAGAAGTTTCCTTTCCCAGACCTTAGAGAAGTCAATCCTCCTCCATTTCCTAATCCGGGCGTACTTTTGTGATCGGGGCATCTAGGGAGTTTAACAAGCTCAAGAAATCCATAATCCATCTCCTATTCCAAAGTGAGTTGTTATGACCTTCCTTCATTTATTTGCTCATGAACTATTTTATGTTGTTCTTGGTATTGTAATTGTTGTTTAATGTTTTGAAAGTCTTCTTGGAGTTGAGAAATGGGTTAATGACTTAAAATGATGTCAGTGGGTTCATGGAAGTTGATTGAGAGTGAAAGAAATGGGTGGAATTAGATTAGAAGGTTAGAATTTAATTGTGGTAGTTATATGGGTGGAAAATCATGTGGTGAATAATATAGGATTATATCATTTTGGGTTTAAATGAGTTAGGATGAAGTTGTGAAGTTAGGAAAGCCCTTTTGGGTGTTCATAAAATTAAGAGAGATTGATGAAAGGGAAAAGAAATTAGGTGACAAGGGGTTAGAATTCTGGGCTAGGGCTGATTCGTCGCTTGGGCGGTCGCCCATGAGGGGCTTGAGCAGCCGCCCATGTGGCCAGTGGTTGGTGTGCCTTTCCTCCCTTCTTGGGCGGTCGCCCAAGTCTTCTTGAGCGGTCGCCCACCCCTCCAGCAAACCTTACCTCCTTTAAATTTCTCTTGGGCGGTCGCCCAAGTGGCCATGGGCGGTCGCCCATGGCACCTGAACCTTCCCAGTTTCCGTTCTTGCTGATTTTACCAATAACCTTGTGACTTGAATCCCAATCATTATAAATTAGTAGAACCTAGTCCAACCCGGATATGAATTAATCCTTTTTAACCTAAGTTAAGTAGTATACCTTGACTAGGCCATGATGTCTTATTTGATCAAAATGGAACTGTTGGAAGTAGGTCTTGCACTGTTATGAATATTATTCAAGGATGAGTAATGACTTCGTAATAATGGTTTATAGTTTAGGGTGGCCCTACGTGCTCCCATACCTTGGTGATTAGTTGAACAGTGTAGAGACTATAATCACACTATTGTGTTGGTTAGAAATAAATATGTGTTACATCGTTGTACTGTATGTCCAGTGTGGATTATTTGGCATATTGATATATGGTATCCCAATTGTGGATTATTTGGCATGTTGATTATATTGTATCCCGGTGTGGATTATGTGGTTATATTGTTACCTTAATTGAATTCATATTCATTGATGGTATTATGCATAGTATATTAAATGGTTGTGCACTATGGTATGGATTAGCATGAGTATACATTACCATGTTGTTATATTATTATCCCTTTTTGTGGATTTATTTCAAGTATCTATTATGTGCTTGAACGTGTTGATATTCGGGGGTATAATGGAATTCAATCAATTATTGATTTGTTCTATAAGTGATTGAAGGTTCATTATACCTGTGACTGTTCCCTCGCGCCACAGAGTGGGTCGGCAAGCCACTTGTATTGAGCAAGAAAAAGCCCTTACGGTTATGCTTTGCGATTTAGTGTACCGGTGGAATGCTCTGTATGAAGCCAAGCTTTACAAAGAGCGCTGATAGTATATGATACTCTAAATTAGGGGTCATATATGTATCCTGTTTTCTTATATGGATCTCTGGGGTAGGAGACCTATAAGCGGTGAATGTGCATGGGGGCAATTCACCAAAGAGTGGAGTTTTACTCCCACGTTGTACGACTTATTGTTCAGACGGAAAAGGTAAAATGAGGTAACGTAAGGTGTTTACCGCTTTCATAATGTGTTACGTGCTACCATGCTATGTGTTGCATCTTGTTTGGCATCTTGCTGCATTCATAATAGCTTGCTGAGATTTATTCTCACCCCTCTCCCTTTAATGTTTTAAATCCCGAGACAGGTGACCCAAACCAGTGAGGCCGGGGATATCATTGTGGACTTTTGCTTTTGGGGCATGTCAGGTTAAGTATAGGAGTTGGTTATTAGGAGTATTTATTAAGTATTCCTCTTTTACAATTTGTATAGAAAACTCTTTTGTTAAACAATGTTAATTAGGGTTTTCAATGTAATTGATCAGATTACGGTTTATTAAAGTTGTGGTTGGATTTACTCCAAGTGAAGATATTATCAATTGATTTTAATTTGGAAGTTTGAAAAGTGGTTTTCTTTTAAAGGCAAATAAATGTTTAAAAAACTTAGATGGGTTTTATTAGATTGAGCCTCTCCAGCTCGGGACACGCGTTAGGTTCCGGGTTGGGGTGCTCACACAAACAACTCCTCCCCTTCCACAGGGCTACACAAGATAGGCGGATTGCCTAGATAGGTCTTCATCTGATCAAAAGCGACATCACACTCTTCATTCCAAACAAAACTCTTTACCCCCTTCAAAACCTTAAAAAACGGCAAACACCTTTCTGCCAACTTGGAAATGAATCTCCCCAAAGCGATAATCCTTCCATTTAACCTCTGGATTTCTCGGATTGACTTAGGCGGTGACATATCCAATAAAGCTTGAATCTTTTCGGGATTAGCCTCTATCCCGCGCCTGTTCACCAGAAAACCCAAAAACTTTCCCGCCGTTACGCCAAACGTGCATTTACTCGGGTTCAACTTCATTGAGTTCCTCCTTAGATTCTCAAACGTCTCAGCGAGATCTAACACATGATCATGCTCCTTTGTCTTTATTACCATATCGTCAATATAAGCTTCCAAGTTTCGCCCAATCTGCGACTTGAAGACCTCATTTACCATTCGCTGATAAGTCGCCCCGGCATTCTTCAAGCCAAAAGGCATCATCTTGTAGCAAAAATTACCCTTGGGGGTTCGAAAAGCTGTCTTCGCCTTGTCATTCTCGCACATTTTAATTTGATGGTACCCCGAATAAGAATCAATAAAGCTGAAAACCCTGTGCCCAGCAATCGAATCAACCAACTTGTCAATCTTTGGCAGTGGGTAGCAGTCCTTTGGGCAGGCGGTGTTTAGGTCGGTAAAATCAATGCACATCCGCCATTTCTTGTTCGACTTTAGGACCATAACAGGACATGCCAACCAAACAGGATACTGGATCTCTTCTATGATTCTCGCCTTTAGCAATTTATCAACCTCCTCCATAACTGCGCTCTCCTTCTCTGGCGACAAGTGTCTAACCCTTTGTTTGAATGGCTCGACATTGGGATCGGCATTTAAGCAATGCAAAGCGACATTCTCATCGATCCCTCTGATATCCTCGGGCCGCCATGTAAACATATCCAAATTATCCGTCAAAAATTCAACTAACCTTTCTCGCTCATCCCTGAATAGTTGTTTCCCGATTTTAACCCGTTGCTCTGGAAAGTATCGGTTGATCTCGACTTCTTCCAACTCTTCACCTGCCTGTATCTCGGGCTCATCCCTTGTCTCTAAAGTTTCAACTTCTATTCTTTTCCGCTTTCTACTGGCTGGGGCACTGGCGGGCATCACCTTCACAGGATTATCAAATGAGTTGCCGGTAGGTCGCCCATTTTCATCCTCAACTTCCACTGTTTCACAATCCTCATCAGACTCAGCAACAATGTCTTCTACCATTATTTCCTCAATCCTGGGCTCCTTCATTTGAACAAATTGAACTGTCCCAGGGTAATTCAGGTTTGGGCTCATTTTCGCGACTTCAATACCGAGATCCAACTCTCCAGCGACATGATACTCTGCGCGCACACAGCTAGGTTGTCGCATAATCATCATTCCATCTCGCTTGGCCTCCAAATTCTCCCTTGCAACAACCAAAGCTGTGCCATTCTTCATGCTTTCAGTTACTACCCAATCATCTTCAGTCTCCACAAATTCAACCATGTTAATCCTTAACTAGCTAGAATGAGACTTTGTCGTCATCGAACTAGTAGAAGCCCCATTGGCCTTCATCATCTCCTTTTTCTTTCTCGCCACAGTGATTGCTTCACTCTTCAAACATCCTACACCTTTGGCAGTTGGAAACTTTACCCTTTGGTGCGGGATTGACAACACCATCTCAAAACTCAGCAAAAATGGGATTCCAACTATGGCATTATATGCGGAAACCAAATCAATCACCATAAATTCCACCTGCTCGCTTCTCGCCAGATCACCTTCACCGACCTCCACTTCCAATGATAATTGTCCCTTTAACCTTAACTGAATGATTTGTAAATCCTTCGAGATATCCCTTATATGGTACCAAATTTGCATCAGTGTAATTCATCCTTTTGAAAGCCTCATAATACAAAACATTCCTACTCGCTCCTGAATCGACCATCACGCGATGTACCACATTGTTTCCCGGACAAATGGTGATGACCACTGGTTGGTTCCCATGACCCTTCGTAGCAGCCAACTCACTTCTTGAGAAACTAATCACCCTGTCCTCGCTGGCGACAAACGGGGGAATGTCGAAACTGTGCGACAACATCATAATTTGATTATCAAGTTGAGCAACACTAGGCAATGGATCCTGAATCACGTCAACAATATTTCTATCCCGCACTTTCTCCTGGTTCCCTCCTTCATCTCGCCTCTTACTACCTTCAAGATACTGTTTGAATTTGCCATTATCAATCCTCCCTTGTACCATCCTCCTCAAATTATAACAATCCTCCGTACCATGCCCCTTATCCTTATGAAAGTCGCAATACTTGTTCGGATCCCTGGCGGCATAAGATCCTTCTCTGATGGGATAAGGCTCTGGGAATTCCTCTTTCCTAAAGATCTCGCTCAATGTAGTATTCAACCTACTGAACTTGATCATCTTTCCACGACCACGGTCCCTACCGCGGCTCGCTCTGCCGCCCCCATCGGAACGATTTCCGCTGCGACCTCCTATCTCGCCCTTATTTTCCTCTTTCACAACCTCTATTCTTTCTTTAACACTCTTCCTGCTGGAGCCTGCTGCTGGAGGGGAGACCTTGACTACCTCTTCCTTAGTACCACTGCAATAGGCTCTAACCCTTTCATATAACTCGCCAGTTGTCTTGGGCAGCCGCATACAGAATTCCGCCTTGAAAAGCCCAGGCAATAACCCAGAGTTGAACAACATAATGATCTCGCTTTGACTGACATCAGCAATTCGATTCACCACTCCCATAAACCTATCAGTAAAAGCCGAAATGCTCTCTCCTTCATTCTGCTTCAAACTACACAGCTCGGTTTTTTGAGCGGGCTGCGCTCCTGACCCACTGAATCTCGCCAAAAACTTATTTTTGAGGTCCTAGTACCCCAACACTGATTCCGCCGGCTGCGCCAAGAACCACTCCAGTGCGTGATCGGCAAGAGTGCTCGCAAATGCCTTGCAGATTACGGCTTCATTATCGGTCAGTAGCGACAACGTTACCTCAAACCCTCCAACATGAGTGTTAGCTCTAGTGTTCCCTGAATAATTTGATAAATTCGGCATGCGGAAAGCAGGGTCAGGGGCGGCAATCTGAATGTTCTTCGCAAATGGGGCCAAATAAGAACCCTTCATTTCCTGGGGCTTGGTTCCCGCTTCTAACTCTTTAATCTTCCTTGCCATCTCTGCCATTTCGGACTTCCACTTATCATCTTCATTTTTCTTCGTCTTTCCCAATTCTGCGGCTTTGGCTAACTCTACGGCTTTTAAAGCTTCGGCCACTCTGATAGCCTCCGCAATCTTTTCGGCTTCTGCGGCCTTCTCCGCCCTTTCTCTATCACTCCTTTCTCGCCGCTTACGGTCTCTATCGCGCAGCGACAACTCATCTCGGCGAGCCCTGTCAGAATGCCTCGACTGGTGTGATCTTTCTCTCACATATGTCTCATCATCGGAATATCTCGAGCGACTTGGCACATAGTCTCTGTCCGCTGTGGATCCCTCATCACTTTCATATCCAAAATAATAAGAGTCATCTCGCGAATTTCCTGACTTATGATAAATCCTTCCTTCTTCAATGCGATCTGCGCGCCTCCTTTTGGCCCTTTCAGATCTCGCCCTTTCATCATCTCGACGCCTGCGAACTCTTTCCTCATTCTCGGGCGGCGGCATGTCCCTCGCCTGCCCTTCATTCCTCCTGGATGCACTCTGACTGGCACTCCGTCTTCCTCTATCCTGTCCTTCCACTTCGACCGACAACTCAGGCGGGATCACCGTAGGTGCCTGGCCCATCTTTTTTAACCTCTCATTGTTCGCGAGAACCTTCATCATATACGCATTCTCCTTCCTTAACTGCTCAGCTTCGGCCCTGGCACTCTGGGTTTTAGACGGAACGGGATCCTGTTCTACTGCCTTTTCTTTGTTTCTCGCTTCTCTCTCTCTATCTTCTCGCCTCCTGGCGCTCCTGATTGTCGAATCAGTCTCGAAAGTGTGGACCTCGCCTTCCCGGGCAGTTCCTGATCTCGCCTCGCGGGCATCCTTGCGATTAGGCGTCTCCAACTCCAGATTCCGAGTATCCTTCATCTGGGTATTCTTCTCTTGAACCATTCTGGGCACTTTCTGGGCTTAACGATGATCATAAACTACCACACAACAGCCTCTTTCCAGAACAACTAACCTGATTACCTCTTCTGGAAAAACACCAAGGGACACGAACCCTAAAGCACGAAACCCCAGCAACTAAGAACTGACGGTGATCCTCACACCAAACATCAAACCTTGAACAATCACACAAAGAGGAAAATTTCAAGTCCCGGCAACGGAACCAACTGATGCTACCATGAGAAAACTTGGTTGCACAGGAACTGAAGTGGAATGGATACTTCGGCAGCTTCCTCTTTGATGGTTCGCCTACACACAAGAAACACACGTCAACTAGGTCGGGGGTGTCTCCGGCGTACCCCCTCCGGCGTGAGAATGAGGTTAGATGGACAAGGAAGAAAGTATAACAATGGAGGTTTAGAGAGAGAGTAGAGAGAGATACATACATGCAATGAACACTATTCACCCTTTATATACTTCCAAGCCCCCCCATGTGCCTTGCACATGGGGGGGGGGACACTTGTCAATCATCCAAGGAAGGACTCCCAACCAACCTCAACTTAGTGGGATTTCACTATTCACCTTGTCACATCAATCAACCATCACTAAGATTTAGGGTTTAGGGCGCAGGCGGCAATCGACACAACGTCCTGGCGACGCTCAGAATCCCATGTCGCATAAACGACAACCCTAGCCAAGGCGACAACATTGGTCATGTCACCCTAACCTAGATAGCCTGCGGGCAACATACTCTCCCTATTCCCGTATTCGTTAAGTCTACAATGGCTCGGCCATGCTTCTCGCATGGCCCTATTGCCCGCAATACCATATTCCCACGCTCCTCCTTGTTTGGGCCTTATCATAACCCATGGGGCATTTATTTAATGTCGCTCCAAGTGGGAAAATTTCCTTGGATGGCCCAGGTCTAGTGGGCCGGGCCCGTAACTAGCTATTGGGCCTGATTTCTTATTATTCGGACCCAATCTATTTTATAGGACCGCATCAAGTAAAATTGACAAGTGGGACCCGAGAATTATGTTTATTAAACTTAATTTAACTTACCCATTTCCATAATTATACTTATTTTAAACTATTCATTTTCATCATTATAAAAATATTTTATTATATATGTAAATTTGCATATTTATGAAAGCATATAAATACATTGGTTACGTTATTTAAAAAGCTTAGTGCACACGTTAGAAAAACCGATATAATATAAACGAGAAAGTAATCTTGACCCTAAAAAATTGAGAAACCTGAAATTCAGATATTTCAAAAAAAAAAAAAAAATCAAATCCTAAGTTTTAGATTCAACATCAAATGACAAATTAAATTACCAGTTACACCAAGTAAATATGGTCAAATTAATTCGGTTCACTAACTACAAATATTTATATCCTCATCAGTTTCAAATACCTCCCCTATATTTAAATAGCATTTGCAACCCATTCTAAATCAAACCAAAAGCACAAAACAATTTTAATTCGATTCAAAAATGTCGAAAACTAGCTTCGTACTTTCAAGTGTCATTCTCATAATATACGTCTCGATCTTAGTCGCACCTAGTTCGGCCTTAATCGGGGCAGGATTAATACTAGACAATCCATGCTTACAATCTCTCAATATTGATGTCGCACAATGTACCGGAGAAATTTCATCGTCATTTTTCAGCTCTCAGGCACGATTGCTCGGTCCCAGGTGCTGCAGGATTTATTTACAAGTTGATGATTTTTGTTGGCCAAAGGTTTTTCCTTATAATCCCTTGTTCCCACCGGTTCTTAAGAACTATTGCTATTTACTCCTAAATAAGTCTCCATACAAATACTACATCCCACCGCCACCCGCCATATATTACACTCCGTGATCGATTTGGTTTGTGGTTATTTTCATCGGGCGCGACCTTGTGTTTGAGGACTCGTCGGAATATTTTGCGATGTTATTGCATTTTTAATTTTAATTTTGGAACAAAAAGAATACCTTCTTGCAAGTCAAGGAATGTTGCAGTGGAATCAGATCAAAACGTAGTAACTTTTGGGTCGTAGCCCAATGAGATGGATAAATAAATGGAGGCCAGCCCAATAAGTATACAATCTTGGATAACTTGATAATTATCCAATACTTTAGCCCATGGAGGTTTGTGAAGCCCAAAAGGCCGGCAACTCATTGTAATTTTAGTATTGGTTTACATAAATACTTTTAATGATATTAGATATTATTATGACAATAGATTTTTCTTTATAGTCAAAATTTTAGGAAAACTCAGTAAAATTTTAGGAAAACTCAGTTTTTCTAAATAATTTAAAAAGATTAATTTTTAAAAACGTGTGTTGACGTTTTCGTAATTAACTGAAACTTTTTAAAAAACGCACGGCGGTATACTTGTAAATAACCGTAACTTTTTTTAAAATGGCGCGGTGGCATTTTCATAAATAACCGGAACTTATTAACAACTATGCCATTGCCACTTTTTATAACTAAAACTGGCATTTTTATCATGTACATGTCACTTTTTTTAACATTAACACTGATGCATTATTTAACTATAATACTTGCACTAGAAAAATACAAAGTGACACAATTTTACTCTAGACCTGAAACTGAAAAACACTTTTACTGTTTTTAAAAAAGTGTCGGTTAATTAAAAAAATGCTACCGCACTTTTTAAACAAAGTTTCAGTTAATTACGAAAATAACACCGTGCGTTTTTATTTCTAGTTTTTCCTATGCATTGAAAAAACTAATTTTTCATAAGACTTATTCTTGTTTATAAATGAAGTGAGTAGATAATTTTTGTGTTTAAATTCACATTTCTATCCAGATAATGACTCAAAGAAAAAAAAAAAGATGTCTCCTAATTTTTAATAAAATAAATATATTTATAATTGCGATATCTTTATAAAGTCAATGTTCCGCTTATACATTGGATTATCTTAGGGTAGATAATAATAATAATTAAACTTTCTTAATATAAACTAAATAAAAAGTGGGATCTAACGATAAGATTGAACAACACCATTAACAAAATATTAGGTGCAACAAAACAAATAAGTAACAACCTAACCATATGCAAAAGAACCCCCCAAAATAATATAATAAACCTAATCTTAATTGACTAATGAACCCATTTATATAAGTCCACAAGAGACCACTTTGTCTTTCCTAATGTTTTTTAGTGGAAACAAAGATAGGGACAAGAAATTGATTGGGTGAAATACTTATAATAATATTAGGTGATGGAAAAGGACTAAGATATTAATTGTCAATCACTTAACACATAATGTGTGTGTATATCGTATATAACATAATTCAAACAAATTGTTTTTTTTTTCATTCAGATATTAATGTCTCTTATTTTCTACTTATTTTCAGATGTAAAATTATCAATTATTTGCCTATTAATTGAATTTTTTTCATATATATCTTTTTCATAAATTCGTAATTTCAAAATTAGATCAATAACCATTTATCTCACCTTTTTACTCCATTAAATGTCATAACTCTAATTTAAGATGTGAATTCAGATTAATATTCAAACATATTAATTAATTCAGAAACCATTTTTCACACGCTATTTTATCAGTTTTGTACGAAAAATCAGATTACATCAGTTAACGATTAAAAAAATCAAACGTCACCTTCCACGATTACACAGTTGTTTATATATATACTTTGTGTCAAATGAGCTTAATTTGACCTAAAAAGATACGATTTTGGCATCTCATAATTGAAAAAGTAATTGAATTCTCTACCAATATTTTCTATCTTACTCAGGACAGGATTATCCCGTCCATAAGAAATTCATAAGAAATTATACGAGGGAGGTTAATTTGATGAAGATGAAGAAAGCATCTTTGACTTCTTTGCAATTTCATGACGAAGACTTGTGAGCAAACTCAAAGAATAAAATAAAAATGGATACAAAAGTGACATTACAAGCAAACACAACAAAAGGGGAAAAGAGGAATTATTACTAAACCTAAAAGATTGAAAAAGAATATGGCCTGCAGGTATTGTGGTGCATAATATAATTTTAAGGTAAGGTACTATATTGACGGTAATGGTACAATGTGGTAGTTGTCCGGGCAAATTGCATTTTAGCTATCTAATTTTACGATATGTTTTAATTGATTATTAAATTTGTATTTGTTATAAGTTAGTTACTGAATTTGTGTTTTAGTTACATTCAGGTATAAATTTAGATGGCCCGCTAAAAATCTAAATAAAAATATGTCATGTGTCACCCACCCACGTAACATATTTAATTGGTATTTCTGTCTTTTTTGAATGAACCATGGTTGCCACCGTAGCTCACACACAACCACCACCACCTTCTATTCACCACTAGGACTGTAAACGAGCCGAGCCGAGCCGAGCTTTTGATGTTTCGAGCTCGAGCTCGTTAACTTTTAAACAAGCTCGAGCTTTTCTCGAGCTCGAGCCCAGAATTCCTGTTCGAGCTCGGCTCGAATCAAGTTTCGAGCTTTTCGCGAGCCGGCTCGCGAGCTTTTCGCGAGCTGCTCGAACTCGAGTATTAACGAGCTGAGCTCGAGCTTCGACTTATTTTTTGAAAAAAAATCTGAAATCAAACGAGCTTTATCGAGCCCTAATTCGAGTTGTAATCGAACTCGAGCTTAAACGAGCTTATATATATACTCCCTCCGTCCCATCCAAGTGTGTACCAAGATTTTGGGCACGCAAACTAAGAAATACTATTAAGATAATGAAAATGTGTGGTAGGAAATGAAGAGAGAGAATGAGTGGAGTTAATAGTAGGTTGGTTGAATAAATTGTATGGTGGAGAATGAGTGGAGTTAATGAGTGTGTGGGGTATGGAGAATATAAAATATTAAAACCTTTTCCATTTTTGATAGTTCACACTCGGCTGGGACGGATCAAAAGGGAAATAAGTGTACACTCGGCTGAGACGGAGGGAGTATATATATATACTAAAATTCATTCGAGCTTTTAACGAGTCGAGCCTGAGTCGAGCTCAAACGAGTCGATCTCGAACAAAGCACGTCGAACATACGAGCCGAACAAGAGCCGAGCTCGAAAAAATGACGAGCTTAAAAATCGGTTCGAGCTCGAGATCAACTCGAGCCCACTCGAACTCGAGCTTTTTTCGAGCTGAGCACAAGCCGAGCTCAAATAGGCTCGCTACGTGTAACATCCCTATTCACCACCCTCACTGCCACAACAAACATCACCATCATAGCAGCCACCATCACCAAAAATCAAAACAACACTCTAATAATATTAAAATTATTTTTAATAACCAACAATAATTTCCAGAATTTTGGATTAAAAAAAATAAATTCTACAAAACGTAATTATCTCATCAATTTCACCATCACCAACAATGAAAACACGAAGGGGAAGAAAAATTTTGAATTTTAGGGTGGCAATGACGCCAACTTAACCCCTTGTTCCTCCATCTCTCTCGCTGATTTTTACAAATTAAGATCAACTATCATTATAGCAAATTGAAATTAAAATCAAGAACCATCAAATCACTTCAACTTAACAAAAAAACTTCAGTTGACATGTAACGACCCGAGCCCGAAGCCCGACTCGCTAGGCACCACAAACTGTCCCAATAAGCACCTCCTCATTTGGGTTAACCACATACCATCACAGGCCTTCAAAAGTCAAATGGATGATTTGATTCTTATTAGTAATATATGAGTTTTCTACATATCATAATCAATGCCCACATATTTCTAATGTGGGATGGGGGATATCACAATCTCCCCCACTCAAATCCTTGTCGTCCCTGGCAAGGTCAATCAATACCCATATCGTACTCCCGGGCTAGCTCGTAAGATTTAAGGTCGGGGTTTCGCTCTGATACCATTTGTAACGACTTGAAGCCCGACCCGTTACGTAGGCAACACACACTGCCCACTAATCACCTTCTCAATTGGGTTAACCACATCCCATCATAGGCTTTCAAAAGTCCAATAGATGATTTGATATTTAGTATTAGTGCATGAGCCTTGTATATATCACACTAAATTCCAATATATTTCCGATGTGTGATATGGGATATTAATATCCCATATCCCCTATCGAAAATATGTGGGCATTGATTGTGCTATATAAAAGGCTTATATATTACTACTAGCATCAAATCACATATTGGACTTTTGGATGCATATGATATTTGATGGGTTGTGGTTAACCCAAATGAGTAGGTGCTTAGTGGGCCAGTTTGTGGTGCCTACGTAGCAGGTCGGGCTTGGGGCTCGGGTCGTTACATAATGGTATCATAGCGGAACCCCGGCCTTAAGGCTTGCGAGCTAGCACGGGGGTACGATATGGGTATTGATTGACCTTTACAGGGATGGCAAGAATTTGAGTGGGAGAGATTATGATATCCCCCATCCCAAATCGAAAATACATGAAATTTAGTATGATATATAGAAGGCCCATGCATTACTAATAAGAATCAAATCATCTATTGGACTTTTGCAAGCCTGTGATGGGATGTGGTTAACCCAATTGAGTAGGTGATTAGTGGACCAGTGTGTGGTGCCTACGTAGCGGGTCGGACTTCGGGATCGGGTCGTTACATGACAGATCTGAGAATGTGATGGTCACAACTGTGAGAATGGAGAAGGGCGGCGACGATAGTTAGAAGGAAGAAATTGGAAGAAAAAAGAAGATTAAGAAAAGGAAATGCGTCGGATTACGTAGGCAACGACGAAGGGGATTGGACAGTGGATTTCGAGAAAAGACGGGTCGGGACTGGTGAGGTTTTGGTTACCTTTATTATTGGCGGTGGCAGAGACAAAGGGATAATAAGATGGTTGTTTCTTATGTTAGGCTCCGTTTGTTTCACCGTAAAACATTTTCCGGAAAATGTTTTCCGGAAAATAACCTGTTTTACGGTGTTTGGTTAGCCCCCGGAAAATGTTTTCCGGAAAATAACTCGTTTTCCGCTGTTTGGTTGCCTAAGTAAAACGTTTTCGGAAAACATTTACGCCCTTCCTAAGTAAAACGACCTCTTGACCTTGTCTAAGTAAAACATTTTCCTGAAAATGGAGGCCTTAATGTACAACTCATATTACGCCCGCACAACCACCCCACCGCCTATCCCACCCCCCCCCCCCCCAAAAAAAAAAATTTTTTTTTTTAATTTTTTGTAATCGCCCCCACCCCCACCCCCACCTACCCCACCCCCACCCCCTACCCACCCCCCAAATTTTTTTTTTTTTTTTTTTTTTTTTTTTGTAATCGCCCCTACCCCCCGCCTACCCCCACCCCCCCCGCCCCCCCAAAAAAAAAAATTTTTTTTTTTTTTTTTTTTTGTAATCGCCCCCCAACCCCCGCCTACCCCCATCCACCCCCCCAAAAAAATTTTTTTTTTTTTTTTTTTGTAATCGCCCTGCCCCCTGCCTACCCCACCCCTCCACCCACCCACCCCCCCCCCCCCCCAAATTTTTTTTTTTTTTTTATCGCCCCCTACCCCTGCCTACCCCACCCCCCCCCCAAAAAATTTTTTTTTTTTTTTTTTGTAATGCTTCCCACCCCCCTACCCACCCCACCACCCACCCCCCCAATTTTTTTTTTTTTTTTTTTTGTAATCGCCCCACCTGCCTACCCCACCCCCACCTTTCCCAAAATTTTTTTTTTTTTTTTTTTTCGCCCCCACCCCTGCCTACCCACACCTACCCCCCCAAAAAAAAAGAAAAAAATTTTTTTGGGGGCGGGGGTGGGTGGGTGGGGGTGGGGTAGGCAAGGGTAGGGGGCGATTACAAAAAAAAAAAAAAATTTTTGGGGGGGTGGGGGGTGAAGGGGTAGGCAGGGGGCGACAAAAAAAAAAATTTTTTTTTGGGGGTGGGTGGGGGTGGGGGGTAGGCAGGGGGTAGGGGGCGATTACAAAAAAAAAAAAAAATTTTGGGGGGCGGGGTGGGGTAGGTCACCTTGTGAAATATGAGTCGTTTTACCAAACACCCGAAAACATTTTACACACTTTCCTCCGTAAAATATTTTACGCTCTACCTCCGTAAAACATTTTACAGGAAAACATTTTACAGGAAAACATTTTCCAGAAAACGTTTTCCAGAAAACGTTTTCCGGAAAACATTTTACGTCGAAACAAACGGAGCCTTAGTGTGGGGTGGCTGCTATCGGAGAAGAAGGAGATGAACTATAAAGGAGGGGAGGGGAGGAGAAAAGAAGGAGAGACATTTTTTTTTCTTTTATGGATCGAATATAAATCTGAGTTTCATTTAAAGAGATAATTTATATATTTTTTACAATAGATATAGATCTAATTTATTGAGTTTATAATAGGAATCATATTTTAGATTATTACCCTTAATATTTTAATAAGATTTTGTTTGAAGTCTCATTGCATGTAAAAAAAGACAAGAATTCCCATTAAATATGTCATGTGAGTTGTGTCTTATATACTTTTCGTTAGGTTTTTAACGAATTATCCAAATTTATACCTGACTACTATCAAAATATAAACTCAGTAAACAACTTGTAATAAATATAAATTCAATAATCAATTGAAATATCATAAAATAATGCAATTTGCCCTAGTTACTTTTCAAAAGTTTCAAAAACATGTCGGTAATATATTTTTAGACAAGGTAGTTTTATTTAATTTATTAATTTTTATATTGAATAAGTATTTCTACAAACTTAATTATTCTCACAAATATTTTTTAATTTATACTATCTAAGATCTATTAATAAAGTGTTTTGAAATCGCATTTTAATTTATACTACTATCTAAGGTTTATTTTTTTGTTTTTTTGAATGAGAAGAAGAGAATATAAAAATTTTGGGTAAATTGCATTTTAATTTATATTATTGATTTATTTTGTATCTTTTCGAATAAAACAAAAGTATATAGATTTTGCTGATTATTGAGGTGTGTCATGGGTGTAAGGGCCAACAACCCATATGGTTACAAGACGAAGATGCAACCTATAAGAGGTCGGCGATTTTTATATATCAGGATATAGTGCCCTGCCTTACGTAGACGATGGATCAAAGAATAGAATCAAGTCGAGCAAGGAGGGTCAACGACGGAAAGAAAAACGAAACTTTATCCCAGTAATTAGGAGTGTGCAGTGGTTGGAATAAACCCAATAACTCAAATATTAAAGGATTAGGTTTTGGGTAGTTATTTTCTGGGTAGAATCTCATCTGTTCCCTTATATTGAAGTCAAGATAAGAATGATTACTTGATCCATTGCTTCAATTTCTGCCAACCCTAAAATAGCCCTAGGGACCCAACTTTTTGTTAAGAAATAATGAAGCTTAAGTAAATAACAGGACGTCTCAATAATTATAGAGACATACGTCACGTGTGAACATTAAAAATTAAGGAATTTTGGTCTTAAGAAAATTTGAAATATGAGTTAGAGGTGAGGGATAGCCGGTGGAATCGGTGGATGAGGAGAAGAAGAACAAGAACCCGTTGAAATAATGGTGCCAACGGTGGTGTGGTGCAGCGATTTCTTCCTTTGCTATTTATGCTTATATGGCGCTGAACGTCAATTATACTACGTGTGAAAAACGACCCTAGCAAAAGAAAAAGAAAAAGTAGTAGTATGTTTTTAACCATAAGAACTCTCTTATACATAAGGGGGGTCATTTGTATTTTTTTTTTTTATGGGTTGATTGTATTTTAGAGGGTAATGACAATTTTTTCACAAAATTTCAAGATTTATTGTGTTTAAACTACACTCATCATGTGGGACCGGGGGAGGATGTGACTTGTGAGTAGCTTTGCATATGAAAGATGAATCTATATAATAAAACAAACCTGGTTTTTGAACAGTACTGTGAATAGTAGCATTGACGGAATTTTTCATTTTGTTCTCACTATTTTATCCCTTTTTCGTTTTGCCCTCATAACTATTTATGTTGTACGACGTGGGTGGCCATTTTTTTTTTGATATATAAAAAAAAAAATGCAGCAAATGTAGCGAGAGCGGACGTATCTTAATATCCAAATAAAGTAACCGTGACATAATTGCAAATGGATTCGGAAGGCAGCTCCCCCACTAGTCACTAAGTTGGTCATTTTTGGTTGAGTCACATGCACTGTTATTACAATTTTATTATTCTTCTTTATTAGCAATATACAAATACATTTAAGGAATTTTTTTCTCATATAATTCTTTTTAAAAATATTATTTTTCTAAATGACAGGCATTGAAAAATATTTATAAAAATGATCAAGTTCGGAGAAACTAGCTCATGCTAGTAGCGACTTTACACTTTTTCTCGCTAAAGTTTGCTATTTCTAATAGCGAATTTTGTTAAACTCGCTACTGACAATAACACGTTTACAATTATTCTTCCTAAATTAAATTTGTTCTGCTAATAGCAAGATGATAAAACAAAATAGAAATAGAAATCAAAACTCTTATTTTTCAGTTACAGATCAGCTGAGTGATCCCTTCATTAAGAAAGATCTCTGATCAATGGCCCAGTGCAGTGGGTCCCACATTCCTTTAAACCTTCACCTGTACTTATCTTTTCCCCATCTGCTCAGCAACCTTTTATGCACTTTCCTGAAGCAAAGCATATTTTTGGCCCACTCCCAACAAACTTTTCCATTTTATTATTAAATCCACTTTCAAAATCTCCCGAACCCATTTGCCCAAATCTTGACTGCTTTCCTTTCCAACATTTTAAATATAGTATTCATTAAATTATATACTCTCCGCCCCAATATAAAAATTACCAAATACTCCCTCCGTCCCAAAATGTTTGTTCCATTTGACTTTTTTGTTGAATTTTGACCACAAATTTATGAGAGATTAATCATGTTCATGAAATTCTAAAAGTTGTTGTTGATAATATTATTAATGGTGAATCAATAGGAATTTTTAGAATTTCATGAACATAATTAAATTGTCATATATTTGTGGTCAAAGTTCAACAAAAAAGTCAAATGGTACAAACATTTTGGGACGGAGGGAGTATAAATATACGAAGAAGCAGAGGCAGACATAGACACACCCATTGAAAAGGGTGGCTGTGAATTCCCAAAATTAATGTTGACATTTTTTTAAAAAAAAAATACTATTAAGTGCACCCTCACTTACCAGCTCAGTCCACCCCATTGACAAAAAAGGAAAAATCGATATAGATAGTCATGTAACAAACAATTATTTTTTTTGAAGTTTTTGAATAATTTAATTTGTAAACCCCCTCCATTTTGACCCTGAGTCCGCCCCTGATACGAAGATAAAAAAAAGTGAATATTGTGAATAGAAAATGAAAATGAAAATGAAAATTAGAAAAGGAAAAGTAGGATATAAAATTTTTGCTGTAAATATAATAAGTGAGTCTCATTGTCTTTTCTTTTTTGGACTAATAACTTCTAATTAATCGTCCCAAAAATAAATTAGTAACTTTTATTTTTATATTGAAATGGAAAAGTATTAAAAATTATTTAATGTTTAGTGCATTTAATGCTCATGGGAGTACCTCACATGCATCCATAGTTTTTAACCTTGAAAATGACATTAAATAAGATTAGTATAGTTCATCATAATTTTTTTTTCAATTTTCAATTTTCCATTTTTCCCTTCAGTTTATATGTTTTTTAATATATTTTCCCACATTTATTCTTCAAAAAGTTTTATAAATTAATAAATAAAAAGTATAAAGTAGAAAACCCTCGAATAATGATCATTGAAATTGACAACCAAAAAAAAAAAAAAAAATAATAAATAAATAAATAAATAAAATTGACAACCAAAATTTGACTACCGTCTCTCCCAAAATATTTTTTTTACTTTTTTGTCATTAATATAAAAATATTTTAAGCAATAATTTAGCTTGATATAATCATTTTAATAAAAATTTAAAACTTGTTATCGATACATCATTATAAATAATATCAATAACAATTTTTAGATATCATTTGGATAATTAAATGAACATAAATTTTTAGTTTAAACTACCTTCGCGTTAACAACTAAAAAGCAGAAAGATCATTTGGGACGAAGGAGGTATTTTTCTAAATGAATACTCAATTTTTTTAAAAAAAAAAAACAAAAATTGCTTTCAATCAATTACAAATTTAAATTTTAACCACTAGTTAAAATATGAGAGTTGATTTTATTTAAACAGAGTAAAAAAAATACTTTTAATTTTACCCATTAATTATTTATTTCTAAATTACCGGCATCCAAATATCGTGTTGAATTTTAGTTTTGCTTTTGCCCATTGAATCTATAGTATAAATCACACCGGTCATGAACAGTATTATGAACAGTATCAAATGTCAAATTTCTCGTTTTGCCCTCACTAAGTTATCTCTTTCTCATTTTGCCCTTTAAAATTTTTTTTAATTAAAAAAAAAAAACACAGGTGTCCTCGAACACGGGCTTTTACTAGTTTTTTATAAACCATCGGTATCCAAATATCAAATTAAATACTCCCTCCGTCCCATAGAACTTTACTCCTTTACTACTGTTGAGAACGGAAAATAAGAAATAATGTTATTAAAGTAGGTGTTGTGAGTAGGAGGAGAGAGAATGAGTGGAGAGAATAGTAAATTTAAAAAGTGTTGTGAGTATGACAAGTGGATCCCATGAATAAAGAAGTATTAAAAAATTTCCTTTTTAGAAAAATGAGATTTTAAAATGGAACGTCCAAAATAGTAAAAGGGGTAATGTTTTATGAAACATAGGGAGTATAGACTAATTTTGTTTTAATAATAACACCAGAATTACACGTATGAATTTTATTAAACCGTTGGTACTATTTTAAACTTAATTAATTAATTAATTATGTCTTGTACCGAGTGCACATAAGCTTTTCTTCCATTTATTTATTTATTTAAAGGGGAAATTGCATTTTGGGCCCCAAAGTTTAGGGGGTGTTTTTAAAATGGACCTCATTCTATCACTAATTATAATATATGGTTCAAAGTTCATATTCTGTTAACATTTTAGGGTTTCTAACCAATTTTGTTAGAAAACCCCATTAAATTAAATGATCACGTGCAAGTCATGTGTCATTTAACATAAAATGTTTTTTTAACACAAATTTTTTCGTTGTTGTTTTAATGCAAATTAAATGAAAATAACAACGAAATAATTTGTGTTCAAAAATTTACTCTGTTAAATGACACGTGACTTATACGTGATCATTTAACGGGATTATCTAACAAAATTGATTAAAAATCTTAAAATATTAACAAAATATAAACTTTGTACCCTATATTATAATTAGTAACAGAATGAACCATCTTGAAAACACTCCCAAAGTCTAAACTTACTTTGAAGCGCAAAATGCAATTCCCCCATATTTAAACCCCACAAAACAGAACAAATCAAATCTTTCTCTATTCCCTTTTCACCCCCTCCCTTTTCATTTCTTCTTCACCCTCTCCATTTGCTTGCAGATATGTAGCCAAAAAGCTCTTAAATTTCTAGCTCAAAATTTCAAGATGGGTGGTTTGCAAATGAGTTTTTGTTTTGGGGTTATTTTGTTGTTGAATTTGAGCTGTTGTGTGAATTCAAAGGTAAATAATAATAATAAGAATATTATTGAAGGGGTTGTGTTCATTGATGGGAAGAGTGGTATTGGAAAGATTGACAGTGATTTCATTTGTGCTACTCTTGATTGGTGGCCTCCTGAAAAGTGTGATTATGGTACTTGTGCTTGGGGCCATGCTTCTCTTCTTAATTTGGTATGCATTTTCCTCTCTCTTTTTCCTACACAGATTCTTCAAGAAAAAGTGTGTGTGTGTGTGTGTGTGTGTGTGAAATGGTTCCATGTCGCTGTTGAAATTATCTGATAAGAAGAAAACTTGATTTGGTTTTTGGGTTTCTGCAGGATCTTAACAATAATATTTTTCTAAATGCAATTAAAGGTAAACTGCAATTTCCCATTTAATCATTCAATCTACTGCTAGTGCTAGGTATGGAGTTTAATTTATTTCAATCAAATTTAATGCAGCCTTTTCACCATTGAAGATTAGATTAGGAGGAACATTGCAAGATAAGGTGATTTATGAAACCGAAGATCATCGAATGCCCTGCATTCCTTTCGCTAAAAACGATTCCGAGTTGTTTAGTTTCACTCAGGGTTGCTTACCCTTGTCCAGATGGGATGACTTAAACAGCTTCTTCGCGAAATCTGGGTAACAAGATGAACATCATATACTCCCTCCGTCCCGAAATGAATAAATTTGAATATTTTTTGTACATTCATTTTGGGACGGAGGGAGTATTTGTCTTTATGCAATGCAAGCCAGACAACTTAAATCCAGTTTTTGAATTCAGGGCTTTAATTATATTTGGATTGAATGCGCTTAACGGAAGGATTTTGATGTCTGATGGTACTGCTGTTGGAGCTTGGGATTCTACAAATGCCGAATCTTTTATACGCTATACAGTAAAGAAGAATTACAGCATGTATGGTTGGGAGCTAGGTAAATGCATTTCATGTCTCTGCTAAATGTTCTGTAAGGAAGATAAAAACACACTAACGAGTAGGGGTCGGATCAGGTCGCCCTTGAAATATAACTATGATGAACTTTAAGGCTGTTTGATGGCACGAGAGAGGGCTCAAGCTAGGCTAAGGGGTCAGCTTGTCCGAAGGCGTTGGACAAACTGACCCCTGAGCCTAGCTAGTGTAAAGCTCAAGCCTAAAACCAATGCGAGCTCAACTGGAACCTAACACAAGTTGAGCGTCTAGTTGAGTTCGCATTGGTTTCAGGCTTGAGGTATAAACCAGTTGAACGTGGTTTTAGGCTTGTGTTAGGTTCCAGTTGATATTGTAATGTTGACTTCCGTAGTCAATAAGTATTTTGACCCAATTCACTCTGTTGTTGCAGGAAATGAGTTGAGCGGAAGTGGAGTTGGAGTAAGAGTTGCAGCAGCTCAATACGCCTCTGACACACACTCCCTTCAAAACATAGTGCAAAATATTTACCAGGACATCGAATTGAAGCCAAAAATAATAGCTCCCGGAGGATTCTTTGACGCGAATTGGATCAAAGAGTTCGTAGATAAGACTCCCAAATCACTCGACGTAGTCACCCACCACATATACAATCTCGGCCCAGGTATATATAAATTCCGCTAACAAGAATAAAAGAATTCATCAAATTTACAAACAAAACCCAAGCTCTTATGCGATTTTTCATTATAGGGGTTGATCAGCACCTCATTGAGAAGATTTTAGACCCATCTTATCTTGATGGAGAGGCGGATACGTTTAGGCAACTCCAGAACATCCTCAAGGCGTCAGTGTCGTCAGCCACTGCATGGGTTGGCGAGGCTGGTGGGGCCTACAATAGCGGACGTAATCTTGTCACAAATGCATTTGTGTTTAGTTTCTGGTAAACCTATAATTTCTCGTTGTCAGATAATATTACATGTGTTAGATTCGTATAATACAGTCGTAAAAAGATGTTATGATCGATAGGTACTTGGATCAGCTCGGGATGTCTGCGTCTTTTGATACGAAGACATACTGCAGACAAACTTTGATAGGCGGAAACTACGGTTTACTCAACACGACCACATTTGTACCAAATCCAGATTATTACAGGTTATTGCTACGACGAAACAATTATAGTTCAAGTTGACTTTGTATATTGAACCAAAAAACTTACCTGCAGTGCACTTCTTTGGCACCAACTAATGGGGAGAACCGTCCTGTCAACAAACTTCACGGGAACAAAGAAAATACGCGCTTATGCTCATTGCGCAAAGCAATCTGTAAGCTCACTAAGAACTCAAAAAACGTGTTATTTAACAGATACTCCCTCTGTGACTCTGTCCCAGTGTTCTGGTTACTTATTTCCTTTTTGGGTGTCTCAATGTTCTGGTTACTAACTCAAAATAGTAAATGGGACCCATAGCATTGGGACGGAGATACTATATTCTATTCTTTGGAGATTTATCTTGTTAAACTTTCTGTCCTGCAGAAGGGTATAACGCTATTGTTGATCAATCTAGACAATAGCACGACTGTGGAGGTTAAAATCGGGTACAACAGTACGTGGAGGCTACACCGGAGACACAGGTCTCATCATAGAAGAAAGCATTTACGACTACCTCTAGCTAACAAGACAAGCGAAACAACACGAGAAGAATACCATTTAACGGCAAAGGATGGGAATTTACACAGCCAAACTATGCTACTTAACGGGAATCCGTTAACTGTTAACTCTTCTGCTCACATACCTCCATTAGAGCCTGTATATGTGAATTCTTCTGAGCCGTTAATTGTTGCTCCGTTATCCATTGTATTTGCCCACATCCCAAACCTTATTCTCTTTGCTTGCCCTTAGGTAGGAATACATGGAGCCGAAAATCGGTTCCATTTTGCTGATTATCATCAATAAAAGATAGATATATAATCATATTGCAATTATTCATGACAATTTTATAGAACAATTCTGATCTTTTATTGTATAACATGAAATGTACAAAGTTTGGTGTAGTTTGAGCTGATATTCATCGGATTTACTCCAGGCAGTAAACTGACTGAAACCCTGATTGCGGAAAGCTTACAAAATACTTGCACATTACCTAAAAGTACTTGTACATTACCTAAATGTATCGTAAATCTACAACTATACATGAATATGACCCTGGTTAGTGGAAAGACGTCGCGAATTGCTCAAAATTGTTGACGAGATGAAGTTAGTAGTAGTAGTAATTGACCTATACATCCTTTGATCTTTGTTTTCTTCGTACGGGAAAAGTAGTAGTTTCAATCTACGTTTGAAAAGGACTGTGGCTTACTGCTTGCGAATGCCAACCATACAATTGTACCAGTAAGATAGAAGAAGATCGATGGTGCAAATAGAGAGAGCTGCAAGACATGAATTGGTAAGATGTTAGTAAGAAAATCTGAAGTGTTTGTAAAAAGGGTACCGGAAGGGTAAGGATTGTGATAACTTACACTCCATGAATGTGTTGTGTCAAGTAAATAACCAGTGAGTGCAACGCCTACAATTCCAGGAACTGCTCCTACAGTGTTGGTAATGCCCTGGGTGAAAATGGAAAAAAAAAAACTAGTTTATACATAATTCTTTAAAGTAACTAAGTTAATATTTGGAGTTTGCATTGAGGAGATCTAAGGATAATATAGTCATTTTATATAAATAAAGTCGTCAAAAGGGTGCAAGTGGGATGAAACAAAAGCTCAGGGGTGGCGGGCCTGGGGCAGTGATACTTGTCCAAACCTCAGGTAGGCAACGAATTAACCTGAGTGAATACACACATACACTAGGTGAGACGCGTCGCATGAACATACCAAAAGTATACTTGCATACTTGGGTGAAATATCTTGATGAGTACAATAAAGTCCTGTGAACAAACAAATGAGAAATTCAATGGCTGCAAAGAATAAGGAGAAAAACTGCACGGGGGATTTCTTGAAAGATTTAAGGAGAAGAGTTAGTTTAGGTCAGTACCGGACAAGGCAAAACTTGATAATGCTAAACCGCCAGTCAGAATCACTACAACTTCCCATGGAGGCAATCCCAAGTCAACGGACGAAAGAATCATACAGGCTGCAGGAGACAAAAACGCAATTGTTTGGCATATCTTTCTCACCTACATATTCAAAAGTGAATTTTATTACGAACGTGATAAATTATGTAGTAGGACAAGCGCACACACCACAAACTCACTGTGTGTGCAGCAGTTGAGCTGTATTTACCACAGTGGTTTCAACTCCATTAGCAATTAAGCTGTCTGCAAGTTGTGCAGCTATGCTGGTCACAAAAACTGAAGCAAGAGGTGGCAGGACAGAAACCTGAAAAACAATACCTATCACGGTAAGAAACCAATATGCCATTTCCAAGTAAACAAGTAAAATGCTTAGACATTTAGGAGAGACCAGCTTTCCTATACCACTTTGTGTATCACACCCAGTACCACAAGTGATTCAACGGTTAACATGTTTGAATGGCATCATCATGATGTCAGCCCTAATGATTGTGAGCCGTTGGATTACTAGTGGTACATGGTGTGGTACACAAAGTGGTGCAGAAGATCTTCGAACTCCATGTAGGAACTTTGATAGATATCTCCAATCCTAAACTATCAAATTGACAAGCTAGAGGTTCCAAATGTTACCCAATACCCAGTATAAGTAAAAGCAGAACTTTACAGGGTTAAGATTCTTATAGACATACCCATGCAGCTTCTGTCAAGTTAAGATCCAACTGCTCACTGCATGTGAGCAAAAAATAGCTACTAATTACTTGCAAATAGCGGAAAACTATAATGTAAGGATAGACCTCATAGCAGTATTAGTAAGAATACAGACAAATAAACCAGTGCATGCTGCATGCTGCAGCACATAAAGATTTGTTCCTGTCAGGCGCGAATCCAGGATTTTGGAATCGCGTGGGCTTGGTATTTAAAAAATATTGTAAACAATAATAACAGTGAAAAATAACTTCATATATAAAAAAAAGTTGCATACAGTGGGTGACTTAGGTAAAAAATTGAGGTGGGCTGGAGCCCACCTCAAAAAAGGCTAGATCCGCCCCTGGTTCCTGTCACCATCTTCTAGTAAAATTTCCACTAGCTTTCAATGATGAATGCATTTTATTAAAATTTAAAGTGCAATGACTTTGCTCGATTTGGAAAAGACAGGAAACTTAGGTGATACTCCCGTTCGTCCCCGGAAGATCTTTAATTTTGGTGGACAACTTTTTTGCACTTTGAATTATGAATTTTTAATTATCTTGATGAAATTCTAAAAAAAAAAATGGTATTGATGGTATTCTGAATGGTGCATCAATATTAAATTTATAATTTCATTAGGATAATTAAATATTCATACAAATTTGGCCAAAGTTTGATTAAGTTGACCACCAAAGTCAAAGTTGAACTATCTATTTGAGACGGAGGGAGTATATTATTAGTTGTACTTGCAATCATAACTTAAGTGTTGTCCTTGAATTAGTTGGAGTCAAACACACATCACTCTACTCTACGCCCACAAACAATCTGATCACATGCATTGCCACATATATTAGATGGAAAATAGAGTTATAGCATTGCGATTCCTAGTTTTCCATGAAGAAAGGTTCATGCAAAGTAACAAAAAATAAATATAGAAATGGAAAATAAATCAATAGTGTGTACCTAAAATAAGTTGGAAGCCAAGACAAACAGTTATAGTGACCCCAGCTTCCACAAAAATGAGCATATGTCATTGCCCATACGGGCTTACTTTGGAAAAAGGACTTCCACGGTACCTATAGATGACAGATGAGTTAGAAACCAAATTTACATGAAAACTGGGAGTGGTTACACAAGGCCACAAGAAACCCACGTCAGCGCTGAAACCGATATTTATCACGTCTAAGAAAAACAGTCAACAGCCAAAGAAAATTGCTTATAGTCAAATCAGGTGCAACCAATTTTATTTATGCCCACAAGTTTAAAGTCAATTTGGTTGAAACAATAGCAATTCTGGGAAATAGAAATTGACATGTCATCAGAAAAGAGGAGGTACAGAAAAAAATTTGCACCATACCTTCTGGGAGCCACCCAACTCTTCCAAAACAGAATCCCATGATTCTCTCATGACAACAGATTGAGACCCTGTTGGTATTAAGGAAACTAAGTGATACACCTTAACATATGAATTGAAAAACTTTTTAGTTTCCACTATTGAAATATAATCACAAATTAAAGTAAAGGTCATACATAATCAAGAACTAGTTTTGTTTGAAATCGAATGTAAGAATGTAACCAAAATAAAAAGATCCATTCTTGGTCACTGGTGACTTTCTGCATAATTCGTCAATCGGCTATGTATGACAGGAGCCACTTCAGACAAATAAAATTACAAGGAGAAAAGAAAACAATGTACTTACTTGGCACGGATAAAGCATCAGCTGAAGGTTGTTCTTCTGTAACAAACTGAAACCCCCAAAACCTAAAAAGGATAAAGTTCAATAAAATTCCATGTAGCTACTTTTATATCAACTAATTTTCAGATAAAAGAAGATGAATTTTAATGTGGGCTCGGAGAAATATGAAAATCTGAAGTCGCCTAATTATATCCACCGTCATCAGAATAAATACGTAAATAATAAATAATAAAATCTTAGTGTAATGTAAAAGACTTCAAGCAGATTAGCTTTTCTAAGATGCTCCGTAATTTTCAATAAGATTTTCTTGGTACCCATAAGCTAAACAATTCAAGTGGAAAGCTTAATGAGAAGTAAGGGAAGGCCCTAAAATTTTCATCCACTCACCAAGCAACTCCAACAAAGCCAAACATGTAGAACACAGATTCCCAGCCAAAATTTTGGATCAAGGGAGGTGCCAATAGAAGCCTGCAGGTTCATCAAAAGTAGGAACTTATCAACAAATTTGGATAATTATCCATAAATTTTTCTGCTGCTAAAAACAGTTTCTACACACGCATTGCAAAAAAAAAAAAAAACACTGGATCTTACGAGACTTATTCTAGCAAAAAATTAAATGAAGAACAAGATTTTTTGATACTGCCTCAGTCCCAAATTGAATGTCCAAATTATTCTTGATCATGAGCAAATTTGGACATTGATTTTGGGATGGAGGGAGTATTTCAGAATGAATCTTATGACTACTCTAGATGAGAGCATCCCATACAAACTTATAATGTTCTCTTACAGTCCATTCATGCATAGAACACAAACACTGTAAAATACAGCAAATTGACGACAGCACCAGCGTAAAATACAGTTCACTAGACCTACTACAATGATAATAAAACATACCCCAAAACACTTCCAACGCTCAAACCACCAAAAACAAATGATACAGCACGTGATCGTTCTTCCAACGGAACCAACCTGCCAATTGAGTTGCATCACAATACAAAGAAAATAAATTGATTGCTAAGTGCATAAGAAGAAAATAAAGATAGACCTCATAGCAGTATTAGTAAGAATACAGACAAATAAACCAGTGCATTTAAAGTATACAGAGTAATCTGAACAAGAGCACGTAAAGTGATGAAAGAATTAAGAACTCATCTCACTAGAAGGTTAAAATCTGGATGTGAAGTTGAATTGCTTGCAGATTATTGAATAGTTTAGCATGAAATGATTAACTATCTAACAAAGGTATCTTTTTTTCAGAAAAATGGGACTTTTATTATTAATAATAAAGGCGGATGAGGAGGAATCTAACAAAGTTGTCACATTGGTACAACAAAAGCTCTAAAATTCATTTGATAACTCCTATGTGACCACTATTACACATAGCGCTATTTGGTAGTTGGTACCAGTAAGATCCTGGTTCTTCTTGAATTTGGCACACCGGGACATTCTCTTATGTTTATAATAGAGACTCAATCTTCTGCATGGGGTTTCTTATTCCTAGAACGAACTAAAAGCGGCGTGGTAACCCTAACTGGTAAAGTAAGTTGTTTTGAAATTATATATGTATATATATATGTATATATATATATATATGTATATATATATATATATATATATATATGTATATATATATATATATGTATATATATATATGTATATATGTATATATATGTATATATATGTATATATATGTATATATGTATATATATGTATATATATATATATATATATATGTATATATATATATATATATATATCTATCTATATATATATATCTATAGTATAAATGGTAGTGGTACTGTGAACAGTACTATGAACAGTATTATGTGCTAAATTTCCCATTTTGCCCTTTAAAAAAAATTTATATATATATATATATATATATATATATATATATATATATATATATATATATATATATTACGCTGGAAACTGAATATCAATGAATGGTATCAAAAAGGAACCATATAATGAATAAGTGACCAGATATCAGTACAGGCAGTTTATTAAAAAGGCATGCCTCTAGACTCTTTTGAATCTCAAACATGCCTGGCAATCAGATCCGTGGCTGCTGAGGGCGATACACCTTCTCCTATTCCAACCTGCACATGCAGACAGAAACAAATGCATTATGAGGAGACTGCATTATACAAACAAATTTATGCAAAACAAAGATGTTTCCAGCACTTTCCAACATAATCATATATGGGATGCAGCAGGAGTTGCCAAAATAGAATGGAAAATTGTATGCTGAAGAAATAAAGGCTTGGGTTAAGACCAACTCACAAGAATCCTTGAAAAAACTAATCCAGGCATAAATCCAGCAAGAAAGGGAACAAGAGCTGTAGCAACTGACCAGACCAGAACTCCATATTGAAGAACTATTCTGCACCAGAAAGCAAAGTATTGGTGAGCATTGAACTTATATTCATAGCACTGCATTCTACTCAAAACAATGGCACAGTAATTCTACAACATGTGATATGATGTTAGTCTGCTGGAATCACAAACAATTCATAGATGCAACTGACCCCTAACTTTGTCCAAAAAAAAAAAAAAAAAAAGAGCCATATTTCACTAGTTCTACTACTTCAAAAACAATGTACTCCGTCCCAAAACGATAGTCTCATTTGACTATTTAAACATTTTAACAACCTATTTTCATTTTCATCACTAACCTTAATGAGGTTTACTTATTACTCCATTACTCCCTCTTCTTTCTAGGTTGACTCTCTTCCTCATCTTCCTTGGTTGACAAACTTGGAAGTTCAATGATTTTAATCTGACAATTTCGGAAATGGGACTATCTTTTTTGTGACAAACAAAAATGCAAATGGGAACATCATTATGGGACTTAGGGAGATGTGCTATTTGTGATTCTAGAAGACGTTATCCCCTTATATTTTGAATGCCTTTCCTACGAAGGGCATCTCCATGGTAGGAGTTAACCCATATGTATCAAAATAAAATATTTATACCTATGGATCACTATTCACATGTATCAAATTACTATTTCCAATGGTAGGTAACAAAATCAAATTTTGATACATATGTAAAAGGTACTAGCATCTCCAATGATAGGTAACAAACTAATAACTCAATTTTTTTTATTTTTGTCTTATTAAAATTCTTTCACATTTAATATTTTCAATACTTAAATATAAATACTACTACCTCCGTCCCAATCTAAATGTCCAAGTCAACAAAAAAAAAAAGTTTGACTTAGACATAAATGCAAATCTAAACATCCTATTGAAATTTTAAAAATTGTTATTGATAAATAATTAATTTATTTATCAATAACAATTTTTAAAATTTCAATAGGATGATTAAATTTGCATTTATGTCTAAGTCAAACTTTTTTTTTGTTGACTTGGACATTTAGATTGGGACGGAGGGAGTATTAAATAATAACTGAATATTAATTGAATTTTTTTAAAAAATATATGTATACTAAATAAAAAAAATTATTGACAAATTAATATCTTAAATTTTTTGTTTTATAAATATGCAAAAAATAAAACAAAATAAAATGTACATGTTAAATAAATAATTAAATGGTATAAAAAGATTAAAGAAATGAAAAGAAAGAAATAAATAAATAAACGATACCCACGTGAAGGAATTAGCATCTCCAATGTTAAAGAACATGGGTACCAAATTTTGATGAAGAGTTAGAGAACCATATTTGGTACCTTCCCTAACTCTTCATCAAAATTTGGTACTCATGTTCTTAAGCATTGGAGATGCTAATCCCTTCATTATCAAAATTTGATTTTGATACCCACCATTGGAGTTTCCCGAATGTAAGGTATTGAACCCTTGACTTTTAATGTCAGATTTTTGAAGTCTGATGTCCATACCGGAATTCTTGCTGTCAACACTGCCAACTACTCTATGATAGTTATTGACCCGGAACAAATTACAGATTTAATTGTTTGATAACATTATGGTTAGGCAAGCAACCTGTAATTATTTATTTGATTTTATTGTCTTAGAATTGAAATGCATGACAATGAGGTTCAGTTTTGACAACATAACATGGTGAAACCCAATTAATTTATACATTTAGAAATATGTATTTATTGAGGAAAGTTAAAACGGAAAAGATGGACTAAACATAATCTCTAGTCTTCTTATTGTGTTCCGGGCATTCAGTTTTGACTTATTGAAGCTAAATCGTTCGTTCAGGGGTACTAATTTGATAGCAAGATCTGCGAGAAAGGGAACGATGAGTATTACTTTTCCTTTCCTTTTTTTTCTTTTTCTTTCAATCTTATTTATCGTTCTCAGTTTTTATTAGCAAGCAGCATAATCTCCTTGATCTTAGCAGTTTCTCCTGCTTCCAGTGAACTCCGAGCTACTCTGATTTAAGGAAGCAAGTATGACCATAAAACATAGAATCACAATATTCTTACAGCTGCAAGCAATCAAAGTACACAAAAGTAGGCCAAAGCACTAACCTTCCACCAAATAGTTTTGCAAGCCAGCCTCCAGGCAACTGACTCAATGCATACCCCCAAAAGAACGAAGATTGCACTAATCCAGCCACCGATGAACTCCATCCGAACTGATGTGACATGGGAATTATAGCAATACTCAAATTCACCTACACAACAAAATATCAAACATAATTAGATTTACTAACGAAATATAGTCAAATTCAGTAACCAAACAACCAATTTTCGTAAAAGTTCAGTCAAACAAAAAGATGATATCATTCAGCTAATCAAAGAATCAGTCTAGTAACTTAATCATGTACTTAAAAATCAAATAATACCAAGAGAAATGTTATGCAGCCCAAGCAATGGTCCTAAATTTGACCCTCTAATGAATGTGTCGAACATATGATCGATCAAAATTCAGATACTTGGCTCTATCCTTATTTTAAAGCAGTCTTACTAACTTATTATACTCCTCCCATCCAGGAAAGATAGTCCCACTTTTTAGAGGTTTATTTGATAGAACTTTGACGAAAAATATAGGAACAATTAATTATCCTAATGAAATTCAAAAAATTGTTTTCGGTACTATATTTTATGGAGTATCAATAACAAGTTTTAGAATTTTATTGGGATACTTATTTTTTTCCTAAATTTTTCGCCAAATTTCAATCAAAATAATCACTAAAAAAGTGGGACTATCATTCGGGGACGGATGGTGTATCTACAACTATTCAGCATATTATCTACCCCGTATATCTATTATCTAAATCAAATTAGAAGAGCATAAACAGAAACTGTACAATGACAACTCAACTACACTATTCTTTTGGACCATTACTCTGATTTTAAATTTAGAAAATAGATATCAATATAAGACAGTACACATTAGGAAATTACCTTATCCATGTTACAAATAACAAATGCCAGAGAGGTTGTCCCAATGAGCTTATATCTATTAGGGAGACTCTTCCATGGCGGCCAATTCAAATCAAAACCTAGATTCCCAGACCCATTGCTATTATTAACATCAATTCCATCACTTGGGTCTTCCAATTGGTCGTCAACTCGGAGCCCAGTAAGTACTCCAGCAGGAACTTTCTCGTTTTCCGCGACATTTTTCCTCTCCTTAATGCTACAAGAAACCTTAAATTCCACTTTAGTTCTTCGATTCAGTAAATTCAAGCGAGTGTTTCCTGATATAGTGTTGAAAATCGAACAAGGTTGGTGGTTATTGAAGTGGGTAAGACATGGTAAGCTGCTGCTATCGGTTCTTAGTGTGAATTTCGCCATTGATTTGTGGTTCTTAGGAAGGAAATGGCGTGAAGATTTTGGTTGTTGCGTGGAGAAGAGAAGAGAAGAAGAAGAGTGAGTGGAAGACGTAGAGAAAAGAAAGAAGGGTAATTCAAGAGGACATGAGGGCGCCACGAAAGATTTCGTTTGCGGCTCCGATTCATTTGGAATTGCCTTGTAGGACCGATCCATCCGGCCCACCTTTTGTCGCCCGGAAATATACTAACTCCGTCCCAATTATAGTTTCATCATTTTGAAGGTGACATGTAAATTAAAAAAAAATAAATTAGTGAAAAAAGTGTTGTGCATATAAAAATAAAGTATAAAAGTAAAATAGGACAGAAAATGAGTGAAGAAAATGATAAAATTGATTGGTGTTGTGAGTATAAAAGTAAAGTAGGAGAGAGAAATAGTGGGTGAAATAGTAAAGATTCTTTGTTATTTTAAAAAAGATGAAGCTTTTAATGAAACACCCGTTTTGACAAAAGGTGAAGCTTCAAATAAAACGGAGGGAGTATATTATTATTTTTCATTAGTTTCGTTTTGAAGTTTTATAATTTTTCATAAAATTTTGAATACTGTTTAAACTATCATTATTTATGATTAAATAGTTGTTAATGTAAGAACATTTAATTGAATTGCCCCTGGTTAAATATTTTCTGAAGTCCAAAATCGTCACACTGGCAAACAATTTTTTAATGAGAAAAATGTCAGATTTTTTTTAGGGCAAATTGCATTTTATTTATCTGAGTTTGTCAAGATGTTTCATTTGTTTATTTAATTTGCATTTGTTACAATTTGATTATTGAGTTTATCTTTTTGTTGCAAGTAGGTAAAATTTTGGATGCCCAGTTAAAAAACTAACGAAGACTATGTGCGTCTCACATGTGTTACTTAAGGGATATTTTCGTCTTTTTCATGGATGGAGACTTGAACGGGTTATTCATGTAAAGTCAGTCTTCCTCACACTATCAGAAACAGGTGATTTAGCGGCGGAAATTTCCGTCGCTAAAAAGCAATTTTCGTCGCTAAAAATGAACACCGGCGGAAAAATTTCGTCGGTGGTCCGACGCTACCAGCCCGCCTCAGTGCTCCGACGGCTCAATTTTCGCCGGTATATTTTGATTTTACCGAAGGAATTAATTCCGCCGGTGATTTAATGGTTACAGCGACGGAAATTTCCGCCGTTAAATCAATTTAATTTAATTTAATTTAATTTTTGATTTCAGCGGCGAAAATTTTCGTCGCTGTAATAAAAATTAATTAAATTAAATTAATTTCAGCGGCGGAAATTTCCGTCGCTGTAATAACAATTAAATTAAAATAAATTAATTTCAGCGGCGGAAATTCCCGTCGATGAAATCATTTAATTTTAATTTAATTTTTATTACAGCGACGAAAATTTCCGCCGCTGAAATCAAAAATTAAATTAAAATTAAATGATATAGCGGCGGAAATTTTCGTCGCTGGAATAAAATTAATTAAAATAAATTAATTTCAGCGGCGGAAATTATCGTCGCTGAAATTATTTTATTTTAATTAATTTTATTCCAGCGACGGAAATTTCCGCCGCTATAATCAAAAATTAAATTAAAATTAATTGATATAGCGGCCGAAATTTCCGTCGCTGTAATTAAAATTAAGTAAAATAAATTAATTTCAGCGGCGGAAATTTCCGTCGCTGATTCTGAAATAAATTAAAAAAAAATAATTTAAAATATCAATAAACCAAAATTTTTTGTACCTGATATAACAATTCAATTTATAAAACTAAAACTATAAAAACTAAAAATCAAATCAGTGTACCAAACTAAAGACTAAATATCACCGTACCAAATCGAGAGGGGGAGAGAGGGGGGGAGAGGGGGGAGGGGCTCCCGCGGGTACCAAATATCTCAAATGTTTACAAACAAGTATAAAATAGTACAAACAAGTCTAAAATAGTCCGTAATCAACTCGGGGGAGGCCGAAAATTACCCTGGAGGTCCTGGTCTAAACGAGCCATCAACAGCGCCAATTGTCTTTGAGTCTCTGCATGAGCCTCCGTAAGCTTTGCCCGCTCGCGTCTCTCCTCCTCCAACGCAGCCTCCAGAGTGTCGACCATCGGATCATGAAACGTGGGCGGGGCAACATTTCGCCGACGGCCGGTCGACGGGCATTGCCGCCCGTAATCCTCCATCCCTAACACTCGGACTCCTCTCTTTGGATGTCCCTGAGAGGTGACGGAGTGCCAAACATCAGGCACGAAGGGGACGGGCTCGCCGGGAGGCGTTCCTTCGGGAACAACGGCGGCTTGATATGCACTCTGTCAAAATAAAACAAACAATTATAATCATATAAAAATGTAAGGTACATAAATAAATTTACATATTCAAAATCAAGTCATTTAATGATAGTTTACTTACAAAGGCATTAGCAGAGCGATCGTCAACCCATTGCGGAGGTTGATCGGGCGCTGTAGGATTTCGAACATGGCAGCTAGTGTAAACATCCAAAAAAACTGACATTCGGACCATGATCCCTTTCCTATAAATAAAATAAGCGAGATTATTACTTTGAAATTGTATAAATGCAACATTTAAATTGATTTAAAAGCATGCATACACTACATTTACACTAAAACCATGGATTTCATAGCATCAACATGGCTCCCAGCTAACATACGTACATAAACCTATTTAAAAGCATCCATACACTACTACATTTAAACTAACATACATACCATGCGGTCGTGATGCTCGCCGACCGTGAGCGTCCCCATGGTATGCATCGCCTCCGACCCCGAGGAGCCTGCTCTATTTGCCTTAGCCTGTTTGGATATAGCCTTCGCCGCATCCGACCCCCAATATTCGCAAAATTGAAGAAACACCTCCTCGGTCATCCAAGTAGGTGTCAAGGGCTGTTGTTTCGCCGCGAGCCGGTTAGTATAATATTGTTTCTTCGAGTTACCTATAAAAAATATGAATATCTCGTAAACGTATAATGATGACATTATAAAATTAAAAGAGTAAAATCATTGTTAATTAAACTAATTAAGGATAGATAAATATGTTACCAATATGATCCTTAAATAGCTTGTGAGCCTGTATATCGAAAACATATCTAGCCGTCGCCTCGTCGATTTTCGGCGCCCAATAATATTTCCCCTACAACATATAATGATAACATTACAAAACTAAAAGAGTATAATCATTATTAATTATAACATTTTAATAACAAACTAACATTTAAGTTTTAAATAAAAACCATTAACACATTACCTTAAACTCCTCCCACGCATCCTCCTTCTGCCTCGGTGGCAATGATTTCCAGTTGGGCCAATACTCTGTCATTTGCCGAGACCGCCAATACTGCCCGATCTTAGTCCCTGTGGTAGGGTATCCACCTACAAACCTGCCAAGTATATTTATACAATAACATTTTAACTTAAATAATGAATTATAAATAAAACAAAAAGGAACCAACTTATATCAAATTAATGAAGAGTTATTTACTGGTCATAATGTGACGATATCCGGACAAATATCCTCCCCTCAGAATCGACAGTAGTATGAGTATCGGCCCCAGAGGTGGAGCTAGTACTACTGCGTGAAGGGTCGACATCATCAGTACCGGATCGGAACGGTTGCATCCCAGTAATAGATGTGTAGATGGGCTTACTCTTCCTACCCTTTCTACTAGAACTCATATCTGTATTACAGTAAAAATATTAAAATATACAACTTTAACAATAGGAAACAATATATTCACAATACATATAAAACTTTAAAGTTCTAATAATCTAAAGCATTCACAATACATATAAAACTTTAAACTATTAATAATATAAAGCATTCACAATACATATAAAACTTTAAAGTTCTAATAATCTAAAGCATTCACAATATATATAAAACGACGGATATTAATAATAATCTAAAGCATTCACAATACATATAAAACTTTAAAGTTCTAATAATCTAAAGCATTCACAATACATATAAAACTTTAAACTATTAATAATATAAAGCATTCACAATACATATAAAACTTTAAAGTTCTAATAATCTAAAGCATTCACAATACATATAAAACTTTAAACTATTAATAATATAATACTACAAACTCGAGTTCTTCATCTTCGTCTTCGGACTCTGATGAATCAAACTCTGGTTCCTCTTCCTCTTCCTCTTCCTCTTTCTCTTCCTCTTCCTCTGATTCATCAATATCAATGTGCGCGAGATGACCTAAACGAGGCGGAGGAGTTGGCAAATTCACTGGTAAGATATCCTCCTCGGGTTCATCAACATTTTGAGAAATATGAGTGACATCATCTAATGGATGATTAGCTGATGAAACGTTAGGTGGCACTGGCATTTCATCCTCTTGATAGGGTGTTTCTAATGACGACTCTGTAGTTGTCGACGAGGGTAGGTTGTCAATCATGCTCCTAGCCTTGGTCATCTAGACAGCCCACCATCCGTCGGGTCGCGGACGAGGGTAGGGAGTCATGTATACCTGTTGTGCTTGAGATGCTAAGATGAAGACGTCGTCGCCATTATGTCTGGACGAGTCCTTTACATCGACGAGGTCAAATATGGCGTGCTTCTTAACACCTCGCACAGCATCTCGCCAATCACAATTGAATAAGACAACACTATTTCTACCCAAATACTCCACCTCGACTACTTCTTTCAAGACGCCATAATAATCAAGGTTTCCTTTAAGCTTCACACCGCTATTCCACGTCAATTTAGAGCCCCCGTAAGCTTTGGTATGAAACACATAGCCATTCACGAAATAACCGTTGTATAAATTAACGTTCAAGTACGGACTTGATGCTAAATGTCTTAACCTCGCAGCTTTGGCATCACCCGGATGTTCAGCTATCTATAAGACAATATGTAACCAATTTAATACAATTTTAAGATTGAATGTTTAAAAAAGTGTATAGAATAAATTTGAATGAAACGAAATATTTACATATTTCCTTAGCCAGTTTGAAAATTCTCTGTCTGTCCTAGTTGCGATGAGTTCTGGAGATAAATCCTGAGCTAAATCTTCAAACATTCTGCAATAGGGTTAAACAAGGCATTTCATATGCAGGTAATTAAACATGCATAATTTAATCGACGAGGCGTAAACATAACATCAATGACTTACTTGATATATTCCCCAACCTCGTCACAGTTAAGAAGAACATACGTTTCGACCGCGGCAAACTCTTTAGCGGTTAACGTACGCCTACCAACCCGTTTGCCGAGGATCCGACCAGGGGATGAAAATACAGAGATGTTTCCCTTAGACGGACAACCACCATCTTAATTGCGGCCAACCCTAGTCAATCTCATATCAACATCAGGAGGAAAATATGTTCCGACAAAGGCAACAATCTCATCTATAATAACAGCCTCTGAAATTGAGGCCTCGACCATGGCCCTATTGCTCATCTTCCTTTTCAATTGGCCTAGATACCTAAAAGTCATTCGTAGATTAAAACATAAATAATGTTAAAGAAGGTATATTGTTAACGCTCAAATTATTTAGAAATAGAATAAATTCAATTACCTCTCAAATGGATACATCCATATGTATTGAACTGGACCACCGACTCTAGCTTCGTATGCCAAGTAGACTGGTATTGAACTGGACCACCGACTCTAGCTTCCTATACCCTATATACCCTATACCCTATACCCTATACCCTATACAATATACACTGTACCCTATACCCTATACCCTATACCCTATACCCTATACCCTATACACTATACCCTATACCCGATACCCTATACCCTATACCCTATACCATATACACTATACCCTATACCATATACACTATACCCTATACCCTATACCCTATACCCTATATACCCTATACCATATACCACTATACCCTGATATCTTATACCCTATACTATACAATATACACTATACCGTATACCACTATCTGCCACTATACATGCCGTATACCTATGCCACATACCTATGACTATACCGTATACCACATACCCTATACCACATACCATATACCTTATACCACATACCATACCATACTTATACCACTTATACCACTATACCACATACCTATACCTATCTGTTATACACTATACCCTATACCCTATACACTATACCCTATACCCTATACCCTATTCCCTATACACTATACACTATACACTATACCCTATACCCTATACCCTTATACCCTATACCCTTTATCCTATACCCTATACCCTATACACTATACCCTATATACTATACCCTATACAATATACCCTATACCCTATATCATATACCCTTATACCCTATACCCTATACCTTATACCCTATACACTAAACCCTATACCCTATACCCTTAGGGTTTAGGGGTTAGGGTTTAGGGTTTAGGGGTTAGGGGTTAGGATTTAGGGGTTAGGGCTAAGGGTTTAGGGGTTTAGGGTTTAGGGTTTAGGGTTTAGGGTTTAGGGTTTAGGGTTTAGGATTTAGGGTTTAGGGTTTTGAGTTTAGGGTTTAGGGTTTAGGGTTTAGGGTATAGGGTATCGGGTATAGGGTATAGTGTATAGGGTTTAGTGTATAGTGTATAGGGTACCCATAAGATATATGGTATAGGGTATAATGTATAGTGTATATGGTATAGTGTATAGGGTATAGGGTATAGTGTATAGTGTATAGTGTATAAGGTATAGGGTATAGGGTATAGTGTATAGTGTATAGGGTATCGGGTATAGGGTATAGGGTATAGTGTATAGGGTATAATGTATAGGGTATAGGGTATAGGGTATAGGGTATAGGATATATGGTATGGTGTATAGGGTATGATGTATAGGGTATAGTGTATAGGGTATAGGGTATATTTATTAAATTAAAATTAATTAATATTTATGATTTATTTATATTTTTCAAAATAATATTTATTGACTCATACTTATTTTTTTGACAGTAATTTACAATAATTTTCATATTTTATATAATTATAAAGAATGATATTTATTAAATTAAAATTAATAAATATTTATGATTTATTTATTTTTGAAAAAATAATATTTATTGACTCATATTTATTTTTTTGATTGTAATTTAAAATAATTTTCATGTTTTATATAATTATAAAGAATGATATTTATTAAATTAAAATTAATAAATATTTATGATTTATTAATTTTCATGTTAAAATTAATAAATATTTATGATTTATTTATTTTTTCAAAAATAATATTTATAATCACCGACGGAATATTCCGTCGCTGATAAATTAAAAAATATTAGTTAATCAGCGGCGGAAATATTTCGTCGTTGTAATATTTCAAAAAAAAAAAAACATTTTATTTTCACCGACGGAATATTTCCGCCGCTGATTAATTAAAAAAATTAATTAATCAGCGACGGAATATTCCGTCGTTGTAATATTTCAAGAAAAAAAAATATTTTATTTTCACCGACGGAATATTTTCGCCGCTGATTAATTAATATTTTTACTTAATCAGCGTCGGAAATATTCCGTCGTTGTATTATTAAAAAAAATAAAAAATTCACCGACGGAATAATTCTGTCGCTGATAAATAAAAAAAATAAAAAAATATTATCTATTCACCGGCGGAATAATTCCGTCGCTAGGTTTGAACTAGCGACGGAATATTCCGTCGGTAAATCTTGCGCCAAAATAGTGGCGGTAATAAAAGGAATATTCGAGGAATATTCGTTTTAGCGTCGGAATATAGCGGCGGAATATAGCGGCGAAATATAATTCCGTCGATAAATTTGATGCCAAAATATTTCCGTCGCTAAAGCTTCATTTCCGCCGCTAAATAGCGACGGAATGAATCCGTCGCTGATGATTCCGTCGCTAAAACACCTGTTTCTGGTAGTGTCACAGTAGACACAATCAAAAAGCACAATCAAAAGAGGGGAAATTAGGGTGAAATTAGGGTTCCAACAATTTGCTACAATGATGACTGATGAAAGGGTGAACTGGTTCAAAAGTGCAAGTCTCCCTCCATGAAGATTTCTCCCCAAAAAATAGCTGATTTCGGGCGTGCTAAACTCTACCCCAAGAAAAAGAGTAAAGTAACCATGATGGAAGCAAGAGGTACTATTGGGTATATGATGTAAATAGAGTTTGCAGCGGAATTACAAACTGAAAGAAATAGTAACGAGATAGGCAAATAATCGATTGAACGATTACTTGACCTAGATCGAATCCACGAACTAGGGTTTGTCAAGTCAATTAAGACTTAATAAGTCACTTAAGACTCAATCAGGAATCTCCTAAGAAATTCAAGGAACAAGCATAAAAGCTTCAAGGTTAAACCTTCAATTGCTAAGCAACTCAAAATAAATTCAATGTCAAAAGCTAATCGAAACAAAACAATAAAGAGAGTATTTATATCCCTAACCTATTCCAAAAACCCTACTGAAAACGTAAATAAAATATCCCAAAAATACCCTTAATGACTTCTATTAAAAATAGGAAACAGCAAAACTGCTGCAAATCGTCCATATGCGCGGCCGCCCACCTCAAGCTGCGCGACCGCCCACTTATCCAGAGACTTATCGCTTCAAAATTGCTCTTCTGCGCGGCCGCCCTTCCTCCTTTGCGCGGCCGCTCACCTGGCCAGAACCTTCTCCCCGTTTGCTGAAGAACCTGATTACATCACTCGCCCCCACTTTAACAGGATTCGTCCCCGAATCCGGGTCAAAATTAAAACTAACGTCCCAGGCAGGAAATGGTCGATCGCCCGAAACTGCCACTTTAACGCTTGATTTCCCTCTGTCGATCATCCGCCTCGACCTCCCATCGATCAATCTATTGGCCTTCGGTGCAATTGTACGAACGGTAGGAGCATGCAAAAGACCTGAAAAATAATATCGTGGAACACAAAAGGAAGTAATGCCCTTCTTCTTCTTTTTAGAGCAAGGAAGGACCCCTTTATGCTTCAACGGGAACAATACAAATTTAACACCATTCCGCACAAAACGAATCATATTATCCCGACCACTATGCAGAGAATTAACATCAAAATGCCAAGGGCGTCCAAGCAACAACTGACAGGCACTCATGTCCACAATATCACAAGTAATAGAATCGTCATAACCACCAATGGAAAAAGGAACTACACATTGCTCACGTACCTTCAAAGAACCATTACCATTAATCCACCCCACAACATATGGAGTAGGATGTTTCTTCACTGCAAGTTTCGCCTTCTCCACAAAGCTACGTGATACCAAGTTTTCACTGCTGCCGCTGTCAACAATAATGTGGACCACGACATCATTAACAGTACCCATTGTGCGGAAAATATTATGTTTCTCCATATCTGTGTCTTCCTGAGGTGTCGGTTTTACAAGCTTGCGAACGACAAATGACTCATGCTCCTCCACTTCTTCGCCATCCCCATTAGGATCAAGAACAACCACCTCACAATCATCATCATCACCACACTCATCACGTTCTACCATGTTAACCCCTTTTCGAGTAGGACAATTGGCGGAATTATGCCCGGGCTGACTACACCTATAACATTTATTACCAAAATTACGAGCGTAGGGATTAGTACCTTGTTGCCCAGCTGTAGTGGTGTTGTTAGTCTTGGTCGCATGTTGAGGAGGGACAACTGTCGGAGCTTCACTCTTCTCCTCCGACACTTTCAAACCGTAATCTGCGTCTCTGCTTGAATGTGACCCGAACTACCTGAAGAAGAACCTCCAGGATACCTGATACTGTATTGAGATTTAGATGCACAAGCAAGTTGTCGTTCAACAGTCAAAGCCCTCTCGATTGCATCATCCAAAAAGCCAACCGGATGTAACTCCACCAACTGTTTAATATTGACCCGAAGTCCATTGATGAACCTTGCAGCTTGTTGATCATCCGATTCATTCAAATCACAACGTGCAGACAAAGTGTGAAATTCGTGCGGGTAAGCACTAACAGTCCTAGCACCTTGTTTGCAGTCTAAAAATTTCTGATAAACAATCTGAGTATAATTTTTGGGCAAAAACGCCGACTCAAGGCCCTTTTCATACGAGCCCATTCGGTGGTGGTTCTCTGTACTCACGACGCAACTGATTAGTCAATTGTTGCCACCATGCAGAGGCACCACCACGTAATTTATATGCAACATAAGGGACCTTTCTATCCTCAGGGATATGCATTAAAGTAAAGTATTTTTCAACCTCAGCAAGCCAATCGGCAACTTCTATCATATCTAATTCACCAGTAAAGAAAGGTAAATCTGCTTTAACTTTAGGCATATCAACAGGCATAAAATTACCTTCCCTTCGCCGATCATCACGAATACCTCCGCCTGGCTGACCACGACGGTAGTTTTCGTCTCGCCCGACAGCATCTACCTCCGGATCTGCCCTATTCCCCCGATTGCCATCAACCCTAAATCCACGCAAAGCCTCCAAAAGTTCATTATGCTGTCGATCTTGGACAGCAGCCGCGTTCGCAGCCTTGGCGTTCCCGGTCGGCCGGACGTTACGTAGCCTGACGTTCCATACGATCGAGGATTGCAATCACAGCGGCTTGGATGTTGGCGTTGTTGTCTTCGTTGTTTGACATCTTCTCTCCTTGGATCGAACGTTTTCTGATACCAACTGATGTAAATAGAGTTTGCAGCGGAATTACAAACTGAAAGAAATAGTAACGAGATAGGCAAATAATCGATTGAACGATTACTTGACCTAGATCGAATCCACGAACTAGGGTTTATCAAGTCAATTAAGACTTAATAAGTCACTTAAGACTCAATCAGGAATCTCCTAAGAAATTCAAGGAACAAGCATAAAAGCTTCAAGGTTAAACCTTCAATTGCTAAGCAACTCAAAATAAATTCAATGTCAAAAGCTAATCGAAACAAAACAATAAAGAGAGTATTTATATCCCTAACCTATTCCAAAAACCCTACGGAAAACGTAAATAAAATATCCCAAAAATACCCTTAATGACTTCTATTAAAAATAGGAAACGAAAACAGACTGCTGCAAATCGTCCATATGCGCGGCCGCCCACCTCAAGCTGCGCGACCGCCCACTTATCCAGAGACTTATCGCTTCAAAATTGCTCTTCCGCGCGGCCGCCCTTCCTCCTTTGCGCGGCCGCTCACCTGGCCAGAACCTTCTCCCCGTTTGCTGAAGAACCTGATTACATCAGTATATTGCTCCAGAAGTGTTCAACGGAAACTTGGGTGGAGTCTCTAACAAATTCGATAACTATAGATATGGAATGATGGTTATTGAAGTAGTTGGGAGCAGAAATCACAATGATAATGCTGAAACATTTGGCAGTAGCGAGATATATTCTCCAAATTGGATCTACAAGCGGCTTGAGTTAGATGAGGACCTCCGATTGCAGCAGCAGGGACCAGTAAAATTGCAAGGAAAATGATGCTTGTGGGCTTATGGTGCATACAAATTGATCCATCTCAAAGACCATTCATTAGTAAAGTGATTGAGATGTTGGAAGGAAGCATTGAAGCTTTGGAAGTTCCACCAAAACCCTTCACGTGAATAACCCGTGCAAGTCTTTCGCCATGAAAAAGACGAATATACCCCTTAACACACGTGAGACGCACATGTTACCGCATTCGTTAGTTTTTTAACTGGGCATCCAAAATTATACCTAATTGCAACAAAAAGACAAACTCAATAATCAACTTGTAACAAATGCAAATTCGATAACCAATTGAAACATTTTGACAAACTCAGGTAACTAAAATGCAATTTGCCCTTTTTTTATTTTTATTTTCTGAATAGTCCAAAGTTAGATCTAGTCAGACATCACTTACAGGTACAGGAGGAGCTGTTTTGTTTTGTTTTGACTTTGAAAACACACAAGATCTTGTCAGACTTGTTCTGACACAAAACTCAGTTCTTCCTTCATTCAAGCATGGCGGCTAAAGAAGCTAATCCAGCCAAGTATGTTCAAGAATTAGCCCTCAACATCAACAAGCTACCTGAGAGATATGTTCATAAAGACAGTAATTATGGAGCCATCGACGCCTCTTGTCCCACGGTACAAGTTCCTATTATCGACTATACCCTCCTTACATTTAAAGGCGGAGGAGAAGAATTGGATAAACTCCGATCAGCTCTCTCTTTATGGGGATGCTTTCAGGTATGATTTCTCATTAATATTTGATAAGGTGAGTACTCCCTCCGTCCCTAATTGAGTGTCCAAAATTCATTTTTAAGGGAAACTCTGAAAATGGTGTTTGAGGGAGTATCAAACTATGTTTTCTTTTCTTATTGATGCTTTTATGGCCTCTTGACTCTGTGTTTGATTTTACAGTTTGATGGAGATTTATAACTAGTTAAAGCTTGCTAACATATAAATTTGAAATGGAATCGCAGACAATTAACCATGGAATAGAAACTTCATTCCTGGAAAAAGTTCATAAAGTTGCCAAACAGTTCTTTTCGTTACCAATGGAAGAGAAGAAGAAGTACTCGAGAGCGCTTGATGATGTTGAAGGCTATGGAAATGATAACATCGTTTCTGAGAATCAGACGCTTGATTGGCTTGATAGACTGTATTTCTTGGTTGATCCAGAAAATCAAAGGAAGCTTCAATACTGGCCTGAAAATCCCGAAAAATTCAGGTAATAAAATAAAACATTATTAAGGGCAAAATATATCAATTATTTTGAACTTTGTTTTTCAGTAAATATGATATTTCAGAGAAACTCTGCATGAATATACAATGAAAATGCGAGTTATTAAGGAAAATGTTCTAAAGGCCATGGCAAGGTCATTGAACTTGAAGGAGAATTGCTTCTTGGACCAGTTAGGCGAAAAGGGAAATATCAAAGCGAGGTTAAATTTCTACCCTCCGTGTCCATGGCCAGACAAGATTTTAGGCATAAAACCACACGCAGATGGGACAGCAATCACTATACTATTGCAAGACGAACAAGTTGAAGGTCTTCAGATCATGAAAGATGATCAGTGGTTTGGAGTCCCAATCATTCCTCACGCTCTCTTCATTAACGCTGGTGAACTAGCAGAGGTAACTCTTTAAACGCTTCTATTGTCTCATAATAAATGTTGCACTTTTCTTTTTGGTCTGTCTCAAAATAAATGTTACATTTCTAAATAAGGAAATAGTATTAGTGCAATTTTACCATTGTACAAGCGATGTAAAACTAAGTAAAGTACAATCTTTAGAAACATTGACAAGTCAAATGCGACATTTATTATCGCAGATAATGAGCAACGGGATATTTAAGAGCCTAATGCATAGGGTGTCAACAAATTCCGATGAGGAGAGGGTGACTGTAGCTATGTTCTGCGTCCCTGAAACAAATAAGGAAGTTGGACCAGTTGAAGAACTCATTAACCATGAAAGACCAAGATTATACAAGAATACCATTTATAATCTTGAAACCTATTTCAAGTTCACCCAGCAAGGAATAAGACCTATTGATGCACTCAGAATTTGTTAAAGAATCGGCTTTTACCTCTGGGCATAATAGTCATCGAGATCTCATTTTGATGTAATAACAGTGGCAGAACGAACGATAAACCTTAACATAAACATGATTTCCTTTGAAATGTTTGTGACCAATTCTGCCAATGATGAATGCTGAACAAATAAGACCTTGGAGCTCTGAAAATGGAGGAAAAAACATAAACCCCATTCAGACCATTGCAAAGATATTAGAAAACCACATAAGGAATGGCAAAGATCAAACAGAGTTATGTTTAAAAAAAAAAAAAAACAGATCTAATTTGGATTTCAGGACTTGAAATTATGTGTGTCCACTGTCCAAAGTCCAAACACAACCTTACAGATTTCATGATTCAGATTGAACCAAATACAACCTTACAAGCAAAGCAATGTAGAAACAAGTTATATACAAACAAGTAAATCACGTTCTGTAACAAATTTAATTAGTCAATTGTGATATTTATATTATAATGGGACGGAGGAAGTAAGACAATTTGAGGGCTTGATTACAAGCGGAAAGGTTTCTCTTCCGTATTGAACCACCAAAACCTAATGACTATGAAAGTGTGTGATGTCCCACACACATTGTCAAGTCAAAAATTGACTTAAGTTAGATTTGTTACTTCCTTTATATTAGTTAATTTAGGTAAATATTGTATTTATTGTAATTAGGTTATTTTAATTGACTAACCTACTAACCAAATCTTGGATATCTTTTAGTATATATTTGATTATTTTGTAGGATCTCTCACACAAGAAAAGGGTCATGATAAGAAAAGGATTGCTTGAATTGCTAAGGAAAGAAGGAAGACTAATTTGAGAAGATCTCTTCAAGCAAATCAACATCTACAACACAAGGACTCTTTGGCTATAAATACAAGATGTATACTTCATTCATTCTACACGTTTTTTACAGACTCAAAGTGATGAAGCTTATGTGCGAGAGAGTTTTGGTTATTTTCGTCTTCTCTTTATGTTCTTTGGTGTGATCGATTCAAAACTGATTTTAATACGAGAAGTTTTATTGTCTACAACAAGTTGCTATAGATAAGTGTTATTTTTGTGATTCAAACCGTTTTTAATATTTATATTCCGCTGCTTTTATCGTTGATGCTAGTACTGATGTGATAACATCAGGACTCACATCAACCCATTATTCATTCCTGTGTTGTTCCTAGCCGCTCAAATTCTTTCAATTGGTATCAGAGCTCCACTCGATTACACTGAGTGAGATCCAAGAAAGAGTGGTCATTATGGAAGGACACTTGAACTTGAATTAATACCGTCCTCCTGTTTTGGATGGAACTAATTATGCTATTTGGAAAGCTAAAATATATCTTTTCATCAAAGCAATTGATGAGAGGGCATAGCTTAGTATTATTATTATATGGTCTCCTCCTAAGGTTGTAAGTAAGAGTGAAGAGGGGAAAACCTCAGAAAAAATCTTCAAACTCAAACCGGAGGAAGAATGGACCACTGCTGAAGTCATCCTTGCTAACTATAATTCCAAGGCTCTTGGTGCTATATCAATTCATGTGAATGAACACATGTTTAAACTTGTAATAAATCAAAATGTAGCAAAGATTGCCTGTTATATTTTGCAAGGTCACTGTGAGGGTGATGATAGTGTTAAGGCTACTAGGTTGAGAATTCTCATGACCAAGTTTGAAAACTTGAGAATGAATGAGACTGAGGACATAAAAAGCTATTATGTTAAATTGAGAGAAATCTCAAATGAATGTCTCTCCCTAGGTGAGCCTATATCAAATGCTGGTTAGTTAGCAAAATGTTAAGAACTGTTACTGATAAGTTTAATATTAAAATCGCTGTTATTGAAGAAGCACATGATATCACAACCATGGGATTAGATACTCTTGTGGGTAAACTAACCATGTTTGAGATGAACACATCTATTCAGCAACAACATAAAGCTGAAAGTATTGCTCTTGCAACTGCTCTCTCTAATGTATCCAAAGTATCAAAAGAGATTGAAGAAATCTCTAATGAAATAGATACTTCAAATTTGGAAACCGAAGATGTTGCCCTTTTGACTAAAAAATTTACATCTTTTCTATAAAATAAACGGGACAACAAATTTCCTTCTAAAACTCAAAATACTCTTGAGAAATCAAAAGAGGATACCGAGATTAGTTTCAAGAAACCTACTAGTTTTGCTAAAAATAGATCTGAAACTGTTCAATGTAGAGCCTGCAAAGGCTTTGGGCATTATGCCAATGAGTGTGCCAACACTCTGAAGAAAAAGGGAATGAGCTTTAGTGCGATCCTTAGTGATAGTGAGGACGATGATGAAACGCTGAACTTAGCTGTCATTGAAGTCTCGTCTCCTAGTCACGAATATCAAGCTTATGTAGCTTCAGATGTAGTCACACCGGCCATCACATCTTCTGACTCTAAGGTTTACTGCTTTAATTCTTCCCTTTCTGATGAAGAACTATGTGATGGAAGTTATCAAGAACTTCTTGTTGCTTATGTTGAGTTATATGCTGACTGGGAAAAACGTGTTGAAAAATTGGCAATTTTCGAAAAGGTAAATGGGAAACTCTCTACTGAAATTTCAACTTTAAAAGGTGATCTTGAAAACGTTACCACTGAAAATGACAACCAAAAGGATGCCATAGCCAAACTTGAGGTCATGCTCACTAAACGTGATATTGAACTTGAGAAGACCAAATCAGAACTCAAAAAGGCTAATAAAACTTTTGCAAAATTAAATAATGAAAAGGCTAAACTCGAGGAAATTCTGAGTATGGGAAATAATTCGAAAAATGGTATGGGCTATGAATCCACTTTTGTGGAAAAAGGTGAGAGTTCCTCAAAAACCAAAGTTTTTCAAAATCATAAAACAAATTTTAAGAAAAGGAAGTTTGTTTGCCATTACTGCTTTGTCCTAGGTCACATAAAACCTTTTTGTTACCAAAGAATTTGTGATCTTGGAAAATCAGCTCTGCAGATGAGCCCCCGGATGTACTCACATCACCCCTTACATCACCAGAAATATGGGAAGTCTGTGTGGGTGAGGAAAAGTAAGGAATGTGAGGTGGTATATTCACCTCACTCAAGAGCAGCATAGGCAGCTCATGGTACTTCGACAGTGGGTGCTCGAGACACATGACAGGTAATTGTGAGTTCCTAACCGACTACTCTTAAAGGTGGAAACGCGAATTATGGGGGAGGAGCCCAAGGTAAGATTTTTGGTAAGGGTACTCTATATGTTAATCATATGCCTAAGTTAAAAAATGTCTATCAGAAGGCTTAAAAGCTAATCTTATTAGTATAAGTCAACTATGTGATGACAATCTATATGCTAAATTTGACAAGCATGAGTGTAAAGTGTTTGATAGCACTGATAAGTGCTTGTTCACTGGAATAAGGTCTCAAGATAATTGTTACAAATTTGGTAATAACTTATCATGCCTTAGTTCCAAAGTAAATGATCTTGAGGTTTGACATTAAAAGTTAGGTAATGCAAGTTTTAGGAAAATAGAAGAGTTGGTGAGATTTAATGTTGTTAAACACCTACCTAAACTTGATTTCAAACAAGTAAGTGTGTGTGGTCCTTGCCAAAAGGGAAAGCAAACTAAGGCTTCCCACAAAAAGGTTGGTCAAAGTTCCACTTCTGAGATTTTAGAACTAATCCATACTGACCTTATGGAACTCATTGAAGTTGAAAGTTTAAGTAAAAAGAAATATTTTTTTGTGTGTAGATGATTTTTCTAGGTACACATGGTTCCTATACTTGAAAGAAAAATCTGAAGCACTTGAAGTGTTTAAAGTGTGGTATTAAAAGGTCAAAAAATTGCATGGTAAGAAAGTGATTAAAATTTGGTCCGATCATGGAACTAAATATGAGAACACTTTGTTCTCTGAATTTTGTGATTCCAAAGGAATAACCCATAATTTTTTAGCCCCTAAAACTCCTCAACAAAATGGGGTGGCTGAAAGAAAGAATCGAACTTTACAAGAGATGGCTCGTGTCATGCTTAACTCTTAAAACATCTCTAAACGATTCTGTGCTGAGGCTCTTAACACGGCATGTCACATAGGAAATAGAGTCTACTTGAGGGTTGGGTCAACCATGACTCCTTTGTCAACCATGACTCCTTATGAAATACTTCTTAAAAAACCTACTCTCAAGTACTTTCATGTTTTTGGATGCATATGTTATGTTCTGAATGATAGTGACTATCCGTCTAAATTTGACTCTAAGAATGATAAGGTTGTATTCCTAGGGTATTCCACAAATAGCCGTGCATATAGGGTTTTACAACCTTAGAACCAATACTGTTATGGAGTCTATTAATGTCACTTTTAATGATAATGTTGATTTGAATCTAAAAACTCTTGAAGATGCTGTCTTAGGTTGCGTGGAAATGATGGAAGACACCCAAAATACAGCTGAACAGGAACTGCAAATAGAGATACAGAAAGATGATGCAGGTCCTGGTGTGATCACATCACCACCTACATCAGGACCAAATAAGTCTACATCAAAATCTGAAAATTCGTCTGACAGTTCAGACTGTATAGAAGGGAACCTGGACAGAACCAGAGACATACCAAACAGGATTCAGAAGAACCACCCAGTCACACAGGTGATTGGTGATGTTAATGAGAAGGTAAGCACAAGGGAGAAGCCACGGGTCAACTGCCGAGAACTGGCTGGATTGAGTTGTGTAAACTCACAGGTGAATAAGGTAAGCTCTTGTTGTTTCGTTTCTCATCTTGAGCTTAAGAATGTTAATGAGGAAATGAAAGATGAAAATTGGATTATGTCTCAACTTCTTTGGATGAATCAGATGATTAAGGATTATGGTCTTAAAAGTGATATTCTAGCTGTCTTTTGCGATAATCTAAGTGCCATAGAAATATCAAAAAATCATGTTCAACACTCACGTACTAAACACATTGCCATTAGACATCATTTTATTCGTGATCTTGTTGAGCAGAAAATCATTAGCATGGAATCAATAAGTGCATAAAAACAGTTGGCTAATATTTTTACAAAAGCCCTTGATTTTCAAAGATTTTCTATTCTAAGGAAGTTTCTGAGTTTGTGTGCCATCTGATGATGTGATCCCCCGTGTGATCACATCAGAGCCTACACATGTATATTTTATTTCTAATAAAAAATAAATGAAAAATAAATGCATTGCACGATGTTTCTCAGTGTGGTCACTTGTATTACATCTCTAACACGACTCCTCTCTGAATTGTGAATTCTTCTTAAAAGGTGTCAACAACTGTTGACTCAAATTTATCCTATTGGATGTCTGTTGGTGGGTGCCTAATCTAAGGGAAACAACTGCTCCATTCTTGGATGAAGTCATTTCAATGTAATTAAAATGATATCAAAAGAAAGTTTGGGTCAAATTGACAAGATCATTCGAAAGATGGCTCTCCATGAAAGTAAATAAGAGTAAAAGCTACCCACAAATCTTTTCCCACAAAAAAAAATTGGGTGGGTGCATCCTAGAGGCCAAACAAGACAAGATTTCAATTCATTGACTTTCTTAGAGGAGATGTGTCCCCTGATGTGATCACATCCCATACCACACATGTACCGAGACTCATCTTTCACGTGTTTGTACATTATGCATCATTCTCTTAGACATAAATTAGGTCAACCTGGTCCTTGGCGAAAATATTATACAAATCTTTTTCTTTCCCTAATTTATTTGGTTAAAAGATCTTGTGCTCAACAAAATTTTGATATTTTATTTATGATGTCCATGTGTTTAGGGGGAGTATATTTGCGGAACTTTGCGATTTTTATGGCAGGTATATAATTCACAAAAGGAAAAGAATTTCTATTTTTACAAGGACTAAAACAATTTTTTTGATCCTTATCATCCAAGGAATTCCAAGAGGTTGAGGAAAAAAAAAATTCGGATGCCAAGATATTTAGTTTCCTCTTTAAACTCTACCTCCCTATGTATCCTCCTCCTTCTTGGTATTCTCTCCCACCGCCTCTCTCTATTTTTTATTGGAGGGAACACAAAGTATTGCATTTGATGTGTTTTCTGATGTGGCCACATCTAGACTCACATATGACGCATTTCATTCATTCTGGTCAGGGAGAGAAGTAAGTTAAAGTTGAAGATAGAAATTGAAGCTTGTTTGATAATTTAGTGGGAGTTTTCTATATTTGGTAAACTGGTTTTTGATGAAGGGGGTAAGTCAAAAGGGGAGTTACAACTGAAAGTTTAAGGATAAGCTGTAACATGTTCAGGGGGAGTTGGATCATTTGCTTATTTAAGGTGAGATTAATATGCGATCATTAGTTTATTCTATTTGATCTTGGCTTATAATTTGTTTTGACCAGAAAGCAACAAATCATGGGGAGATTGAAAGTGTGTGATATCCCACACACATTGTCAAGCCAAAGATTGACTTAAGTTAGATTTGTTACTTTCTTTATATCAGTTAATTTAGTTAAATATTCTATTTTTTGTAATTAGGTTATTTTAATTGACTCATACTAACCAAATCTTGGATATCTTTTAGTATATATTTGGTTATTTTGTAGGATCTCTCACACAAGGAAAGAGTCATGATAAGGAAAGGATTGCTTGAATTGCTAAGGAAAGAAGGAAGTCTAATTTGAGAAGATTTATGGATATTTATTTTGATAGAACGTGATACAATTCAGTATCTATAAGTCCAAGTACAAGTTTTGGACGGATGCCGTTCTTGGCTTCAGGTCTGATAGCCTCGTCTTCCCCAGGCCATGTGCCTCCACCAATGAATCCTGGCTCCTCCGATCTTGTGCCTACTACATCAAACCCCAATCCGACTATTTCACAGTCGCCAACAACCCCTACAAAGGCAAAATCCTTTGCTTCATGCTTTAAAGATCCGCATATTACATCTACTCCGCCTCTACAATTGGTTCCAATGTCATTGCACAAAGGTGAGCCGGCCCTTAAATTCTCTAAAGACATGATCAATTCATTGGCGCAGCCTTTCAAGTATACTCTTATCGGTAAGTTCTCTCATGGCCATCCCAATATGGAGAATACTAGAAAATATTTTTTAAACTTTGGGCTAAAGGCTGAATTTACTTTGGGTCATGTGGATTCAAAACATATATTGATTAGAGTGATTCATGAAGGTGATTTTAATCGCCTTTGGTCCAAAGAAGTTTGGCAGCTAGGTCGATTTCCGATGTGTGTATTTCGATGGACGCCGTCTTGGCATCCTGAAAAGGAGTCCTCGTTATTTCCCGCGTGGGTTAGTTTACCTGGGCTTCCAATCCACATGTTTAATAAAGTCTGCCTGTTTTCCATTGCTCAAATCTTTGGCGTACCACTTGCTATCGATCAAGCTACGGTCGATTTGTCTAGGCCGAGTGCTGCCAGAGTACTAGTTCAAGTCGATTTCTTGAAGAAGCTCCCTACTAGAGTTTTTATTGATTGTGGGGATGAGTTTTCTAGTTTTTATCAAGCCCTTGAGTTTCACAATCTGCCTTACTATTGTAAGCATTGTTATAAGTTTGGACATTATATGTCATCTTGTTATTACTTACATCCCAAAAATCATGAGGTTAAACAAGGAACGACACAATCAAAGATTGTTGACAACATGGTACTGAATAAGGACAAGGTTAAACAAGTGTATGTGGCAAAAAAGACCAATGACTCGGTTGATCCCCAAGTTTCTATGGTGCAGACAGAAAACAATGGGGTTAGTAATCTTGATAATCCTACTAAAGTGTCTACTGCTGTGTGTGAAGACAATAATGAAGTAATTTTCCAAGATGTTGTTGCGTCTGAGCCAAAAGATATAGATACCCATAATGAGACGTTTGACACTCAAGGTGAAGAATTGGTAGGCTTGGATGACACAGCTATTGTTGATATAAATACATGCAATGAAACTCTGGTAGCTACTGATGCGCTTGGAGCGCAGATGGGGGCTTTGGCCATTCAAAATGTGTCTACTGCCTTACCATCCATCCCTATGACGGCTCCTGCTTTGGATAGAGAAGCACTAAATCTCGTTCGGGGAAAGGTTAGACAAATTCAAACTTCATCAGCTCCTAACTTACGTCCCTCTACTGCTCGTACGCCAAATCCTAAATACTTTAATCCCGAATTTATAAAACCAAAAAACCTAAAAGAAGCTCTTACTCTTCGGGAAAAATGCGATTCTGAACCAGAAGACGGTCTTTCTGCTACTTCTCCTTCGGCATATCAAGAAGCTCGCACTTATGGGGGTATAGTTGGAGGAGTTCATGTGAGGACCCCGACCCGGAACCTACACGTGTCCCGAGTTGGAGCGTCCTCAAACTAACCCAAAAACACTAAACTTTTAAAACTTCACGTTGACTTTCAAATATAACATTAATAACATAACATTTCAAAAGAACTCGACTCCACTCCACATTGGAGGAGGAGTTGACCAACTTTGAAAACGAACAATTGTTTAGTTACAAAAGATTAAGGTTATGACGTAGAAATGAAAGTTTATAATTACAAACCCCATAAGGAAATATACCAAAATACATTTTACACGTCACCCTATACATACCCCGACAATACCCAAAAGATTACTCCAAACTCCTCTCCGTCCTTACTTGGCCGGTCCGCCTGTCTCGGGATCTAAAACATTAAAGGGAGAGGGGTGAGAATAAATCTCAGCAAGCTATTATGTATGCAACAATATGCCAAATAGATGCAACACATAACACGTTGGAAAAACTGTAAACACCTCACGTTACCTTTGGTTTACCTTTTCCCGTCTGAATAATAGTCGTACAACATTGGGTATAATAATACTCCAATCTTAAGTGAGCTGCTTAAGCAATACTCACATCTTATAAGACCCATTTTTCAGGGAACCAAATAAGATAGTAGCAACTCTGTAAGGCTTTTGGCTCAATACAGATGCTATAACCCCAACATGTGGCCACAGGAGGGGACGGTCACAGGTATAACATAATCCGATCACATTAGGTCACACTTCCATAATTGATCGTATTACGTTATACCCCCAATATCAGCTGATTAACAAATTATCAAGCACATAGTAGTTACTTGAAATAAATCCACAATAGGGATAAACAATAGTCACATGGTAATATATACTCATGCCCAATAAATATCAAAGTGCAACAATTTATGAATACACTAAGCAACGTCAACAACAATACATATAACATCAAGGAACTGAGGGGTCATTAACCTACCCTACAAATTCCATATTCAAAGATACAAGATCTCAATGAAGGTTAAAGTTCAATTACTAAGTGGGAGTCACAATTTATAAGTGGCCAAACAACTTACTAAACAATTCTTGTTTAAATTGAAAAAGGTTGGTTCAGGGGCATGGGCGACCGCCCTAACCACTTGGGCGACCGCCCAAGTGGGTTTTCAAAGGAATGAAGTGTTTCTGCCATGATGGGCGACCGCCCTCACCACTTGGGCGACCGCCCAAGTGGACTTTAAAGCCAATTTTGTTTCTGTGGCGATGGGCGGCCGCTCAAGCCCCCATGGGCGACCGCCCAAGCCTTCCTCCAGCACAAAACTCAGATTTTGACCCTTTTATGCCTAGGTTTCCATTCCTTCTAACCAAGCTTAATTCAAGAACACCAAAGGATACTTTAACCTTACCAAGTCCCATTCCAAACATGTAAACTCAAAACCAAGTAGCCCTAGATTATTTATCTCTACCCATTTCACCCATTTCAAACCCCTTTTAAATGATCTTCCTTGAACCCTAACTTCAACAAATTTCATTTTCCAATCATCCAACTTCCATTAAGGTTTCCAAGGCATAAAATCAACATCATAGAACAAGGATAATATTTAAAAGCTCATGAACAAGTAGGAGAAGGGAATCATAACAACTCACCTTAGGTTTTTAGAATAGAATGTAGATCTTCTTAGCTTGGTTTGATCCCCTAGATGATCCCAACTCAAAAATACCCTTAGACTTGAATTTGGTGGAGGAATGGTTTGGCTTCAAAGCTTGGTGCTTGGAGCTTCCATGGAGTTCTCTAAGCTTTCTCTAGGAAGAAGTAGAATGAATGAAGGAGAAGGGAGAAGGGAGTAAGAGGAGGTGAGGGAGTGGGACACATGGCATGATTAGGGAGAGTAGGATATTTTGGCCCCCCATCACTAGAACTAAGGCTTTCACCCCTTTTTAAATTAAAATTAACCCTTATCCAAATAATCCATCCTACCCATTTAACCTCCTTATATAATTATCTATTTTCTATTTTTATCATCCTTCATGGTTCTTATTAATCATCTAATAAATTCATAAAAGATTCTAAGTTCACTTCTCACCCAAATTATCTTAAATTAAGAATTAAAGACATAATTGAACACATAAAGTTAACATAAATATTAAAAGCATATAATATAATATTTAATATGGGTGCCTAGGGTTGGGGTCGTCACACTCACTCCCCCTTAAAAAAAATTCGACCTGAATTTTAAAAAGACTTACTTGAATTCTCAAACAACCAAGGGTATCTCGCCCTCATCTCCGACTCTAGCTCCCACGTTGCTTCCTCGACGGTATGATTCTTCCAAAGGACTTTTACTATCGGGATACTCTTAGTTCTCAACTCCTTTACTTGGAATTCTAAGACTCTTAACGGTTCTTCCACATAAGACATGTCCGCCTGAACATCGTCGGGGGGAGAACTCAAAACATGGGAGGGGTCATGACAATACTTTCTTAGCATAGAAACGTGAAACACATCATGAAGCAAAGAAAAAGACGGAGGCAACGCCAACCGGTAAGCCAATTCCCCTATCTTCTCTAGAATCTCAAACGGACCTACAAACCTCGGAGCCAACTTACCCTTATTACCAAACCTTTTAATTCCCGTCCTCGGAGAGACCTTCAAGAACACAAAGTCACCAACCCGAAAAGATAAATCCCGTCTTCTATTGTCGGCGTAGCTTTTAACTCTACTCGAGCCGTCTTCAATCTATCCCGAATCACCTTGATCTTCTCCGTAGAATCCCTAACCAAATCCGGGCCCCAAAGTCTCGCTTCACCTACCTCATCCCAACACATCGGAGATCTACACTTTCTACCATACAACGCCTCATACGGAGCCATCTCAATACTAGACTGATAACTGTTGTTGTAGGCGAACTCCACTAACGGTAAATGATCCTCCCACGATAATTGGAAATCCATCACACAAGCCCGTAACATATCCTCAAGTATCTGAATAGTTCTCTCGGACTGACCATCGGTTTGAGGATGAAATGTCGTACTGAAACACAATTTAGAACCCAAGGCTTCCTGCAATGCTCTCCAAAATCTAGATGTAAACCTCGGATCTCTGTCGGAAACAATACTAACCGGAACCCCGTGAAGTCTCACAATTTCCTTCATATACAACTGGGCTAACTTCTCTAAAGAAAACTTAGTTGACACCGGAAGAAAATGAGCCGACTTTGTCAATCTATCCACAATAACCCAAATAGCATCCATCTTCTTCACGGTAAGAGGTAAACCCGAAACAAAATCCATCGAGATCCCTTCCCATTTCCACTCTGGAATATCCAACGGTTGAAGCAGTCCCGCTGGTCTCTGATGATCGGCCTTAATTTGTTGACAAGTCAAACACTTAGAAACATAATCCGCAATTTCCCTCTTCATACCATTCCACCAATACCCACGCTTCAAGTCTTGATACATTTTGGTACTACCCGGATGAATCGCAAACTTGGACTTATGGCCATCCTCTAACACACGCTTCTTGATTTCCGGTAACGAAGGAACGCAAATTCTCCCTTGAAAGGTTAATATACCATCTCTATTCAACGCAAAATCCCCGGCTTTTCCCTCTTGCACTTGATCTAAAATTTTCTTCAATTCCGGATCATTTTGTTGAGCTTCCTTCAACTCTCCATACAATGTAGGCACGGCTCGCACGTTCGCAATTATCACTTCACTCCCAAATTCTTTGGTACTCAAAGCTGTCACATACGCCTTTCGGCTAATCGCATCCGCCACTACATTGGCCTTCCCCGGATGATAAGAAATTATACAATCAAAATCCTTCAAGAACTCAAGCCATCTTCTTTGTCGGTTGTTCAACTCCTTTTGGGTAAATAAGTATTTCAAACTCTTATGATCGGTGAAAATCTCAAACTTCGCCCCATAAAGGTAATGCTTCCACTTATGTAACGCAAACACGATCGCCGCCAATTCCATATCATGAGTAGGGTAATTCTGTTCCGCCGGTGATAACTTCCTAGAAGCATACGCAATAACTTTCCCATTTTGCATCAACACACAACCCAAACCCGCCTTCGAGGCATCACTATAAATAACAAAATTCTCGCAACCATCCGGAAGGGTAAGAATAGGAGCCGTTGTCAACCTTTTCTTCAATTCATCAAAACTTGCCTCACACTTGGAATCCCATACGAACGATACGTCTTTCCGAGTCAACCTAGTCAACGGAGTCGCAATCCGAGAAAAACCCTCAATGAACCTTCGGTAATACCCCGCCAAACCAAGAAAACTACGAATCTCGGTCACAGTCGAAGGCTGCTTCCAATTAACCACGGCCTCAATCTTCGAAGGATCCACGGAAATTCCCGAACTCGACACAACATGCCCCAAGAAAGAAATCTGCTCGAGCCAAAACTCGCACTTGCTGAACTTGGCATACAACTGCTTCTCACGAAGAATGGACAAGACAATCCTCAAATGATTCTCATGCTCTTCCCGGGACTTAGAGTAAACAAGAATATCATATATGAACACTACCACAAAGCTATCAAGATAAGGCTTGAAGACACGGTTCATCATATCCATAAAAACAGCTGGGGCATTAGTCAACCCGAAAGGCATCACCACAAACTCATAATGACCATATCTAGTACGGAAAGCTGTCTTAGCAATATCATCCGGTCTAATCTTCAACTGATGGTATCCGCTTCTCAAGTCAAGCTTAGAGTAGATAACGGAACCTTGAAGTTGGTCAAACAATTCATCTATATGCGGGAGAGGGTATTTATTCTTAATGGTGGCTTGGTTCAACAAACGATAGTCAATACACAATCGTAAGGTACCATCCTTCTTCCTAACAAATAAGACCGGTGCTCCCCACGGAGACACACTAGGACGAATAAAACCTCGGTCTAACAATTCTTGCAATTGGACCTTCAACTCTTTTAACTCGGCCGGAGCCATTCTATAGGGTGCTTTTGAGATAGGTGCGGTACCGGGCACTAGGTCAATGCAAAACTCTACCTCACGATCCGGAGGCATAGAGTACTCACTAGAAAACACATCACTAAATTCATTAACAACCGGGACATGAGCTAACTCGGGAGACTTCTTATTGGAATCTACCACATAAGCCAAGTAACCCGCACACCCTTTAGATAGCATCTTCCTAGCCTTTAAAGCGGAAATAACATGTAAACCGAACATAGATCTATCCGCATTAAATATAAAAGTAGGCACGTCAGGCATAGCAAATGAGACTCGTTTTCTACGACAGTCTACCAAAGCATGACACTGACTCAACCAATCCATCCCAAGGATCACATCAAAATCACGGATTGGTAACTCGACCAAATCCACCGGCAATACATGCCCACATATAGTCACATCACAACCAGGATATATCAAAGAAGATGTGAGGCACTCTCCCATAGGAGTAGAGACCTCCAACACATAAGGCATAGATTCAGGCAAAGTATGCAATGAGAATGCAAAATGCGATGCCACAAATGAATGGGAAGGCCCGGGATCTATAAGAATGCGGGCCTTAACTCCTGAGACAGGAACTATACCTCTAATGACGGCATTGGGATCGACCTCTCCTTGACCCAAGGCAAACACTCGACCTTGCACCCTATCTTTGGGTTTCCCATCTAGACCTCTCTTCACACCACTGCCTTGTCCCCCAAATCCGGTACCCGTCGCTTGCTTATTCTGCCACCTAGGACAATTCTTCCGGAAATGGTCTGTCGCCCCACACTCTAAACATTTTCCCTGCTTGCTCCAACACTTGTCCTCCGAATGCCCTAGCTTCTTACAATAACCACACACTGTCCCAAACTGACCGGGAGTCGCACGATTTGCCGGAGTCGCCACATTTCCTCCTCGATTTGCTCCCGGAGTGAATGTCCTCGGCTGCACTCTATTCTGTCCCGAACCTTGACCTTGGAATCTATTCCTGTTTCCGCCTTCTTTCTTACCACGATGCTCCTCTATGTCATTCTCAATCCGATACGCCATATTTACCGCTGCTTGGAAGTTGGCGAAGTTATGCGTCAATAACTGCTTCCGAAACACAACCCTTAAACCCTTCACAAACCGGTAGACTCGCCTCTCTTCATCTGGCACCAAATGAGGACAATATCGGGCTAACTCTGTGAATTTTGCTGAATACTGTGCTATCGTCATGGTCCCTTGCTCCAGTTTCAGAAACTCGCCTTCTTTCTTATCTCTATTAACCATCGGCACGAAGTGATCCCGGAACTTGCGTGTGAAATTCTCCCAAGTCTGCGGTGTCAAATCCCGGTCCCAACCATCCTTCACTACCTGCCACCAGTGCTCAGCGGGTCCTTCCAACTTGAAAACGGCGCATCTCACCTTCTCCGCATCCGAGCTCTCCATAGCCGCGAAAATCTTATTCATAGCCTCAAGCCACCTCTCAGCCTTCACCGGATCCGGATCTCCGTTGAAGCTAGGAGGAGACATCTTCACGAACTTCTCCAAACCATGTTGCCCTTGTCTGCCTTCTTGCTGTTGCCTACCTTGATTCTGATTTGCCATAGTCTGAAGGAACACTCGGAACATATCCATCATTTCAACATTCGGGTTACCACCATCACCCAAAGCCCGATTCTGATCACCATCATTTCCCGCCATTTTAACAAACGCCTGCATTAAACACTCGACGTCAGTTATCACACACTCTCACTCAGCTAGACTCTACCCGAGAATTCTAACCGAGCTCTGATACCAACTGTGAGGACCCCGACCCGGAACCTACACGTGTCCCGAGTTGGAGCGTCCTCAAACTAACCCAAAAACACTAAACTTTTAAAACTTCACGTTGACTTTCAAATATAACATTAATAACATAACATTTCAAAAGAACTCGACTCCACTCCACATTGGAGGAGGAGTTGACCAACTTTGAAAACGAACAATTGTTTAGTTACAAAAGATTAAGGTTATGACGTAGAAATGAAAGTTTATAATTACAAACCCCATAAGGAAATATACCAAAATACATTTTACACGTCACCCTATACATACCCCGACAATACCCAAAAGATTACTCCAAACTCCTCTCCGTCCTTACTTGGCCGGTCCGCCTGTCTCGGGATCTAAAACATTAAAGGGAGAGGGGTGAGAATAAATCTCAGCAAGCTATTATGTATGCAACAATATGCCAAATAGATGCAACACATAACACGTTGGAAAAACTGTAAACACCTTACGTTGCCTTTGATTTACCTTTTCCCGTCTGAATAATAGTCGTACAACATTGGGTATAATAATACTCCAATCTTAAGTGAGCTGCTTAAGCAATACTCACATCTTATAAGACCCATTTTTCAGGGAACCAAATAAGATAGTAGCAACTCTGTAAGGCTTTTGGCTCAATACAGATGCTATAACCCCAACCTGTGGCCACATGAGGGGACGGTCACAGGTATAACATAATCCGATCACATTAGGTCACACTTCCATAATTGATCGTATTACGTTATACCCCCAATATCAGCTGATTAACAAATTATCAAGCACATAGTAGTTACTTGAAATAAATCCACAAAAGGGATAAACAATAGTCACATGGTAATATATACTCATACCCAATAAATATCAAAGTGCAACAATTTATGAATACACTAAGCAACGTCAACAACAATACATATAACATCAAGGAACTGAGGGGTCATTAACCTACCCTACAAATTCCATATTCAAAGATACAAGATCTCAATGAAGGTTAAAGTTCAATTACTAAGTGGGAGTCATAATTTATAAGTGGCCAAACAACTTACTAAACAATTCTTGTTTAAATTGAAAAAGGTTGGTTCAGGGGCATGGGCGACCGCCCTAACCACTTGGGCGACCGCCCAAGTGGGTTTTCAAAGGAATGAAGTGTTTCTGCCATGATGGGCGACCGCCCTCACCACTTGGGCGACCGCCCAAGTGGACTTTAAAGCCAATTTTGTTTCTGTGGCGATGGGCGGCCGCTCAAGCCCCCATGGGCGACCGCCCAAGCCTTCCTCCAAGCCTGAAACTCAGATTTTGACCCTTTTATGCCTAGGTTTCCATTCCTTCTAACCAAGCTTAATTCAAGAACACCAAAGGATACTTTAACCTTACCAAGTCCCATTCCAAACATGTAAACTCAAAACCAAGTAGCCCTAGATTATTTATCTCTACCCATTTCACCCATTTCAAACCCCTTTTAAATGATCTTCCTTGAACCCTAACTTCAACAAATTTCATTTTCCAATCATCCAACTTCCATTAAGGTTTCCAAGGCATAAAATCAACATCATAGAACAAGGGTAATATTTAAAAGCTCATGAACAAGTAGGAGAAGGGAATCATAACAACTCACCTTAGGTTTTTAGAATAGAATGTAGATCTTCTTAGCTTGGTTTGATCCCCTAGATGATCCCAACTCAAAAATACCCTTAGACTTGAATTTGGTGGAGGAATGGTTTGGCTTCAAAGCTTGGTGCTTGGAGCTTCCATGGAGTTCTCTAAGCTTTCTCTAGGAAGAAGTAGGATGAATGAAGGAGAAGGGAGAAGGGAGTAAGAGGAGGTGAGGGAGTGGGACACATTGCATGATTAGGGAGAGTAGGATATTTTGGCCCCCCATCACTAGAACTAAGGCTTTCACCCCTTTTTAAATTAAAATTAACCCTTATCCAAATAATCCATCCTACCCATTTAACCTCCTTATATAATTATCTATTTTCTATTTTTATCATCCTTCATGGTTCTTATTAATCATCTAATAAATTCATAAAAGATTCTAAGTTCACTTCTCACCCAAATTATCTTAAATTAAGAATTAAAGACATAATTGAACACATAAGTTAACATAAATATTAAAAGCATATAATATAATATTTAATATGGGTGCCTAGGGTTGAGGTCGTCACAGTTCATGTTGATCCGTGAGCTCCAATGGCTGACTGCGATAATTTTGAAGATTATTACGATGAAGAAGATGGCTTTCAAAAGGTTAAAGGGAAACGAGGAAAATCTAGATCGAAAGCTAAATCAAAAAATCTCAAGCCTAAAAGGCCTTGAATTAATAAAAGGCAATTTGTTTGACCTTTTATTTTTATTTATTTTATTTTATTTTTTATGGTTTTTCCTCTTATTTTTTCTTTTTCTTTGTGATGGTTCTGGCTTAGTCCTCCATCTCCTCTTTTTTGTACCTTTTAATTTTCAATAAAATATAGGGGGTTTTAGAATATATATCTCCTAATAAGGATATATATTCTGTGTACATATCTGTACATATCTTTAGTGAATATTTGGTATATCAAAGTAGTAGTATAGTTTGATTTGTATTCAAGGATATATATTCTAAAAGGGGGCATTGCACTTTTCGCTAAAAAAATAAAAATTGAGAAGATCTCTTCAAGCAAATCAGCATCTACAAACAAGGACTCTTTGGCTATAAATATAATATGTATACTTCATTCATTCTACACGTTTTTTACAGACTCAAAGTGCTGAAGCTTCAATAGATTTCGAGAGTTTTTTTATGTGTGAGAGAGTTTTGGTTATTTTCGTCTTCTCTTTATGTTCTTTGGTGTAATCGATTCAAAATCGATTTTAATAAAAAAAGTTTTATTGTCTACAACAAATTGTTGTAGATAAGTGTTATTTTTGTGATTCAAACCGTTTTTAATATTTATATTCCGCTGCTTTTATCGTTGATGCTAGTACTGATATGATAGCATCATGACTCACATCAGCCCATTATTCATTCATGTGTTGTTCCTAGCCGCTCAAATTCTTACGGACTATTTTCTTGAACAACTTAACCTACCCACATAGTAAGCTCTTATATATATACCTCAACTAGGTACCCTAAGATCGCCCCACCCACCCCGAGCCATACTTTGCAGCCAACTCTTCTTTTTAGTTTCTTTTGGCCATGGCAAAGAGACAATCAAACCCAGTCCAAGAACTTGTACAAAATGGAACTAAAGAAGTACCCAAAAGATACGTCTTTCATAAAGCAGGTGCCGGAGCAGGGGAAGAAGGCTTTGATGCCTTCTCACCAGCTCTGACAATGGATGTTCCGGTCATTGATGTTAGTTGCCTTGAATCATCAGAAGAACTCCATAAACTTCAATCAGCTCTCTCTTCTTGTGGCTATATTCAGGTAAGTCTCATTTCCTTGATTATCTCCATACCTTTCTATTGCATTTCTATTTATTTTCATGACAAAATAATTTTATATAAATCATGATGTTGGTTCATTCCTATTGGAGTTGATAAATCATGGAATGACAAGTTCATTTCTGGACCAAGCTCTTCAAATCACGAAAGACTTCTTTGCCCTTCCAACGAAAGAGAAGAAAAAGTACTCAAGAACACTAGACGACGAGGAGGGATATGGAAACGACTCCGTACTTTCAGAGGAACAAATTATTGAATGGTCTGACAGATTGTATCTCACTCTACGCCCTCAAGAACAGATCAACCTCGACTTCTGGCCAAACAATCCTCAAGATTTTAAGGATGTTTTGCAAGAATTTGCCGAGAAGTTGGAAATTTTAGCTGAAATATTGCTCAAGGCAATGGCAAAGTCATTGAACTTGGACGAAAAGAGTTTCTTGAACGAGTACGGAGAAAATCCGAAGATGACTGCAAGATTTAACTTCTACCCTGTGTGTCCGATCATGAATCCTGATCATGATCTACCTATAGGTTCAAAACCGCACACTGATGGTACGACTATCACCTTTAATTTGCCGGACAATGAAGTTGAAGGCCTTCAAGTATGGAAAGATGAACGCTGGTTTAAAGCTCCTATCATTCCTAGTTCTCTTTTCCTTAACGTTGGTGACCAATTAGAGGTAAATCTAATCCCTTCCGTTAAAAATGTCGTTAATTTTGTTAAGAATGTAGCTTTACTTGTTTGTGTGTTCGTTATGCAGGTAATGAGTAACGGAAAGTTTAAGGGGGTGTACCACAGGGTGGTTTCGAATTCGGATAGAGACCGGGTGAGTCTTACAGTGTTCTGTTTGCCAGAAAAGGATAAGGAGGTCGGACCGATTGAGGAGCTTATAAGCGAAGAAAATCCGATATTGTACAAAAGGGTTGTAAATTTTGTTGATACATATTTCCAAGATTATGAGCATGGAAAGAGAACAATTGATGGAGCCAAGCTCTAGATTACTACTCACTCACATCTAAAAATTAATGTCAATTTTATTTTTAATGAAAATAAAAATGAATACTTATTTTTATATGGATTAGTAATATTTTCAGATTTATTGTCCCCAATCAATCTAATATATATGTGGTTTGATGATTCATATTTATGAATTTTCTGGATTAATTATGTTACTCTCTTTATTTTCAATATTGCTTTATTTTGAGTTTAATATATACATGTGGTTTGATGATTCATAATTATGAATTTTCTGGAATAATTATGTTACTATCTTTATTTCCAATATTGCTTTATTTTGAGTTTAATATATACATGTGGTTTGATGATTCATAATTATAATTATGAATTTTCTGGAACAATTATGTTACTCTCTTTATTTTCAATATTGCTTTATTTTGAGTTTAATATATACATGCGGTTTGATGATTCATATTTTTGAATTTTTTGGAATAATTATGTTACTCTCTTTATTTCCAATATTGCTTTATTTTGAGTTTTATATATACATGTGGTTCGATGATTCATATTTATGAATTTTCTGAAACAATTATGTTACTCTCTTTATTTCCAATATTGCTTTGTTTTGAGTTTAATATACTCCGTATACATGTGGTTTGATGATTCATATTTATGAATTTTCTGGAACAATTATGTTATTCTCTTTATTTCAATTTAAGCAATACGGAGTATGAGTTGATCTTATAAAAAACGTACTCCCTCCGTTCCACCCATTTTGATACCAACTTTTTGGGCACGCGGATTAAGGAAAAGTAAGAGAAAGAAAAAGTGAAACAAAATGTTGTGAGTATGAATAATTAAATAGGAAAGAGAATGAGTGGGAGGAATAGTTAGGAGAGAGAATGTTGTGAGTGTAAAAGTGAAATATGAGAGAGAATGAGTGGGGTAAATAGTGAAGATTCCTTTGCCATTTTGGGCAGTATCAATTTTGCTGAGACGGATCAAAAAGGAAATAAGTATCAGTTTTGGTGGGATGGAGGGAGTATTTTTTTCAAAGTTTAAGGAAACACCATTTTTACACTGGCACTTAATAATACATTCACTGACACTCTTCACACTGACACTTTTTTATACTAACACTACTGACACTTTTGTTTTCTACACTGGCACTTAATAATACATACAATGACACTCTTTATACTGGCACTTTGTTACACTAACACTGATATTTTGTTACACTAACACTGACACTTTTTTACACTAACACAAGCACTTAATAATACATGTACTGGCAATCTTTACACTAGCACTTTGTTACACTAACACTGGCACTTTTTTACACTAACACTGACACTTAATAATACATGCACTGACACTATTTACACTGACACTTTGTTACTCTAACACTGACACTTTTTTATACTGACACTTAATAATACATGCACGGACACTTTTTACACTGGCACTTTGTTACTCTAACACTGGAACTAGCGGGGGAATCAAAACACGTTTTTTCTAAGCTTAAGAAAAAACGCATTTTTTTGTAAGATTTTGACATGGAGTATTTATTTAGTTAATAGATTAAATATTTGCTAGTTTAAAGCACTCGAGTAATGAATCAATTTATTATTTCTAATAAATAATACTTCATGCGTTTCGCTCCAAATCGAACTAGCTTTTTGGACACGATGATTAAAGAAAATTGAGGTAAGGCCAACTCCAATGGTAGTCCTAGTACTAAGGGTATCAAAATCAAATTTTGATACCCATAAACACTATTTGCATAGGTACCAAAAAACATCTCCAATAATGGGTATCAAAAATTAGGTACCAAATTAGTTTTTTTTAAGTTAATAACTTTATTAATATTTTTAATATGATAAATAATTTTGAAATATAATAATCATTTTAATTATTTATTTTTTATCAAAAAAATAAAATTTTATAAATAATTTTGAAATATAATAATTATTTTTTAATTAAAGTTAAAATTTTATAAATAATTATATAAAAATTGAAATAAATTTAAATCAAAAATTAAATCACTATCTCCTGCAAAAATTTTAATATCTCACCAATAATTTTTGTGGGCCCCGCGTTATTTAATAGGATATTAATTGTTTTTTAAATATTTATCTATTTGTCATATGGCATATTCTTATTTGTCAATTGGATTATGGATAGAATTTTATGATAAACTTCTTACAATATATCTGAGCAAACTTCTTTGCTTAGGAAAAAATAGATAAATATTAAAAAAAAAAAAAACAATTAATACCCTATTAACATAAAAAAAAAAAAAAAAACTAATTTGGTACCTAATTTTTTATACCCATTGTTGGAGATGTTTTTTTTGGTACCTATGCAAATAGTATTTATGGGTAGGACTGTTACACGTCGCGAGCCTGTTCGAGCTCGGCTCGGGCTCGGCTCGAAAAAAGCTCGAGTTCGAGTGGGCTCGAGTTGAACTCGAGCTCGAACCGATTTTTAAGCTCGTCATTTTTTCGAGCTCGGCTCGTGTTCGGCTCGTATGTTCGACGAGCTTTGTTCGAGATCGACTCGTTTGAGCTCGACTCGGGCTCGGCTCGTTAAAAGCACGAATGAATTTTAGTATATATCTATATATATATATATATATATATATATATATATATATATATATATATATATATATATATAAACTCGTTTAGGCTCGAGTTCGATTATAACTCAAATTAGGGCTCGATAAAGCTCGTTTGATTTCAGATTTTTTTCAAAAAATAAGTCGAAGCTCGAGCTCGACTCGTTAATACTCGAGTTCGAGCAGCTCGCGAAAAGCTCGCGAGCCGGCTCGCGAAAAGTTCGAAACTTGATTCGAGCCGAGCTCGAACAGGAATTCTGGGCTCGAGCTCGAGCTCGAGAAAAGCTCGAGCTCGTTTAAAAGTTAACGAGCTCGAGCTCGAAACATCAAAAGCTCGGCTCGGCTCGGCTCGTTTACAGCCCTATTTATGGGTATCAAAATTTGATTTTATACCCTTAGGACTAGGACTACCATTGGAGTTGTCTTAGATGAGAGTATAAAAATTAAAATAGGAGAGAGAATAAGTAAGAAAAATAATAAGTTGATTGATGTTATTAGTAAAAAAAATAATGTAAGAAAATATTGTTATGAAGGATAGGGCGCGCATTCGAGGGTGGGGTGGTTGTAGGGTTGTGTTGCAACGTGGCATTTGAGGGTAGGGCGGCAGTGAGGTGGTAGTTATGAAGGATAGGGTTTTGGCTATGGGTTTTGCCAAGGGGATTTTGAAAGAGGTGAAAGGGTTTCGACAGTAAGTTTGCCGAGGGTGTTTGGAGGGTTTTGGTGGCTGAAGAGGGTTTCAGCAGAAGGGTTTCGCCGAGGTGGGTGGTGCGGCTGTAGGGTTTGCCGAGGTGGATAGTTTAGGGTTTAAGGCGGGAGAAGTTTGGCAAAGAAAAATAAAGAAAGGAATTTAGGGTTTCGGACTAAAGAGGGTTTGAGCCGAGGTGTTTGAATATAGAGAAAAAGAAAAAAATTAGGGTTTCGACCTAAGGAGGGGTTTGAGCCGAGGGGTTTGAAAATAAAAAAAAAATAGGTTTTCGACCTAAGGGGGGTTTGAGCCGAGGGGAACAAATTTAGAAAAGAAAAAAAATAGGGTTTCGGCCTAAGGGGGTTTTAGCCGAGGGGTTTGAAAATAGAGAAAAAGAAAAAAATAGGGTTTCGGCCTAAGGGGGTATTGAGCCGAGGGGTTTGAAAATAGAGAAAAGAAAAAAAATAGGGTTTCGGCCTAAGGGGGGTTTGAGCCGAGGGGAACAAATTGAGAAAAGAAAAAAAATAGGGTTTCGACCTAAGGGGGTTTTAGCCGAAGAATTTGAAAATAGAGAAAAGGAAAAAAATAGGGTTTCGACCTTAGGGTTTGAAGGAGGTGTAGAGGGTTTTGGCAGTAGGGTTTTGCCAAGAGGGGTTGAAGGAGGGTGGGTTTTTGATGTTGGCGGCTGGTGGAAGTAGAGATGGTGAGGAGGTTTGGCGGAAGCAAGGGTGGTAGGTTTTGCCTAGGATAGCGGTTCGGCTGTAGGGTTTGTTGAGGTCGGTAGTTTAGAGTTTTGGTGTTTAGGTGGGCGGTGGTGTATAAGTTGGAGGGGGTTTCGCTGGAGAAAAAAAATTAGGGTTTCGGCTAATAGGGTTTAAGCCGAGGGTGTTTGAAGGAGAAGGGTGGGGTTTTGATGGTGGGTAGCGGAAGCAAGGGTGTGGCGGCTTTAGGGTTTTGCCGCTAGGGTTTGGCGGAGAAGCCCTATTATGGATCTTAATGCTCTGATACCATATTAGAATAAAGGAGAGAGACGAAGTCAATCATACCTGGAGAGAGAGAGAATTGATATGAAAGACTCAATTGATTATGATGTTAGAGGTATACCGAGGTAATCTTCTAAAAGGTTCTAGATCTATACAAAATATTTTATTTCCTAATCTAATACAAAGATTGAGTTTCCTAAACTATATAACAATATAGAATATAGAATATAGAATTCTAATATTATATTCATAATATTATATTCCCTCCATCCCAAAATGCGTCCCAAAATAGATGACTAAAAGATTTTCAAATTTGCAACCTATAAATACTAGATAGACCGGGAGATGTCTGACTAAGTAACATTCATCAGACTCTACAAACGGATGAGATTAAATCTCCAAGCAATGGACGGCTCTGATTTGGAGTGAGGTCAAGAACCCAAATGCCCATAATGCCATGAGAGATGTGAACCTTGAGAGAATGCTAACCGGACTGCCCAGTAGTCCAATTGCGTAGCAGTCGGATCTTAGATAGATAGAAGAACTGTAGGCCAAAGAAAGAGGAAATAAAAATATAAATCACTAAACTGGACAATGTTTGTTTACCAAAATATCACTACATTTCCAAATTGACTGTTTAGTTTTTTAGTAGTGTTTTATATGAAAATTTAGGAAAATGATTATTTATTTATTTTTACTAACACGTGTACAGTAAGTGCTTTTAGTATATCCATCTCTAAACTGTGTGCCACCACTAATCTCTTCAGGTGTGCTTGTTGAATTAGGAAATCTAATCTAGTAGCATTTGCACACACTTTGTATTTATCTTCCAACATAACAAGATTTTGGTTTCGACATATTAGTTAATCTAATCTAGTAGCATTTGCACACACTTTTCATTGATGAACATCTGAATATATAGGTTTACAAATAAAAGTGATGCGGACACAATTGCGGAGTCATTTTTGGAGTCGTTTGAGCGTCAACGCGGAAACGGACGTAACTTTTGATTCCGGAGGAGTTACGGAACGCACAGCATATCAAAACGACCGTCTTGACGAGAGGAACAAGATTCATCCGGCTACGCCCCATGAGCAGGCCTAAAAATGGCCGAAAAACGCTTCTAAAGGCCTCAAAAGGTCCGTCGAAGTCTTCTATCAGTTTTTTCTAGTTTTTTGGACATTTTCGTCTTTTGAACTGTTTTAGGGTTATTTCAATTTAGGGTTTCAGCCGTCTTATTTATACCTTGTTTTAGAGTTTGAAAGACAGTTTTGATATTTTATGAATGAATTCATTCTCTTTCAATTTTCTCGAGCGAAAATTGTTGATTGATTGTTGAATTTCTCGAGCGAAATTCATCGATTAATCGTTATCCAAGTCTTCCGCTACGTCAGTTGGTATCAGATTCCGGTTCATTCCTAGGGATTGGAGAAGATGCCGCCGAAGGGGCAGAAGCGAAACACCGTGGGAGGAGTCTTTGATCGTGAAGATGACGTGCTTCAAGAGCGAATCGCACAGATCTTGGAACCTCGCATGGACCAAATCGTGGAGGCTTTGTCCGAGCGGATGGCCGACATGTTTGAACGTGTCCAGCAGCGCGCTCCACGGACTGGTGGGCAGCGGCAGCGACAGCAGGATTGGGAGGTGGATGATGATGGGGAGGCTGGCGAATTTTATGAAGAAATTCCCCAGGTCCGTCGTCGACAACCTAGGGCTCCTGTTGAAGATGACAATCGACGATGGGAAGCAGGTATGAGAACAGAAATCCAAGAGTTTCATGGTGGGCTACAGTAGGAGTTCTGGGACCGGATTGCAACAATGGAGGAAGTTTTCGAGTTTAAAGGGGTGCCGGAGGATCGAAGAGTACCGTTAATAGCCACACGGTTGAGAGGCAGGGCTTCGGCATGGTGGCAGCAATTGAAACTTTCTCGTGTGCGGCTTGGTAAATCGAAGATTGTGACTAGGGAGAAGATGAAGAAGCAGATGAGGGCTGCTTTTCTACCTTATAACTATCAGCGGACGTTGTACCAGAGGTTGCGGGAACTGAGACGAGGGCGAAATCGGTAGACGATTACACCACAGAATTCTATCAGTTGATGGCGCGGAATGAGATTCAGGAGACTGACGATCAGATGGTGGCTAGATATATTGGGGGTCTACGTATTATGCTACAGGACACACTCAACATGTTTGATATTGGGACCGTGTCAGAGGCACATCAGCGAGCTCTGGTAGTGGAGAAGCAGTCAAGGCGTTTCATTGGTAGCAGTGGCGGGACTTCTAGTGGTGCAGCTTCTGGTGGGACACCAAACCCTACTGCCAACAGACCACCCACTGTAGGGCAACCCTCTCGTGGGGCAACCAATAATACGCGGTGTTTCAGTTGTGGGGAAACCGGTCATCGACAAGCTGATTGCAAGAAGAACGGCAAAAGGGCGCTATTTAATGAGACGACCTATGAGGAAGAGGGGGATTTCGAACTTCCAGAAAATCCCACATTCGACGAGGCTGATCAGGGCGAGGGAGAGTATGTAGAGGGAGATGTTGGCATGTCCTTGGTAGTTCGGAGATCATGTCTAACTCCGCGTGTGACAACCGAGACGGAGTGGCTGCGTAACAACATTTTTCAGTCTACATGTACCATTCTGGGCAAGGTGTGTCGTTTTGTGGTTGACTCGGGTAGCTGTGAGAATATTGTTGCAGAGGAAGCAGTACAGAAGCTGAACATTCCAACCGAGAAGCATCCCAAACCGTACAAACTGGCTTGGCTCAAGAAAGGGGGTGAGGTAACTGTCTCCAAACGTGCTCTTATTTCTTTTTCTATTGGGTCAAAATATCGTGATGAGGTCTGGTGTGATGTAGTAGCCATGGATGCATGTCATTTACTATTGGGTAGGCCTTGGCAATTTGATAGACAGGTGATTCATAATGGCCGACATAATACCTACAGTTTGTTGGTTGAGGGTTCGAAGTTTGTCCTAGTCCCGAGCAAACCGACAGATAAAGTGGGGGAGACTACCCCAAAATTGAGTTGTTTGTCTTGGGCACAGTTTGATGCTGAGTTAGAAGATTCTGATGTGGTATACGTGCTGATTGGGAAAGCAGTGGATGATAAAGTTGCTGTTCCGGAGGCGATCATTCCTTTGTTACAAGAGTTCTAGGATGTTTTCCCGGAAACTAGGAAACTAGTCAGACGACATTGGGAGCGGACGCTCCCCCTCCTTGGGAGCGGACGCTCTCAAATTACAGAAACTATGGATGGTATTTGCTTTGGGTCGGCTGCTTCACACCCTCCCTCAAGTTGAGCATGGGGATTAAGAATGCCCAACTTGCTAACAAGTAAATCAAACTGCTGCTTTCCAAATGCTTTAGTGAAAATGTCCGCCAGCTGCATTTTGGTTGGAACATAGGAAGGAGCGATAAGGCCATCCGCAATGGCATCACGAACAAAGTGGCAATCTATTTCAATGTACTTTGTTCGTTCATGAAATACAGGATTCTTAACAATGTCAAGAGCCGGCTGGCAATCACAAAAGATATTAATCGCCTTGGGATGATGAACATCCAAGCTTAACAGTAATCCCTTCAACCATTTTAATTCACAAGTAAGGGCCGCCATAGAGCGGTATTCGGCCTCGACAGACGAATGAGACACATTGGTTTGTTTCTTCGTCTTCCAAGATATAGGGGAATGACCAAAAAACACAAGCCATCCAGAAAGAGAGCGTCGAGTAATAGGGCAAGCGGCCCAATCCAAATCACACCATCCTTGTAGCGTGAGCTCACTATCAGCACGAAGAAGAATACCCTGACCAGGTGTGCTTTTGAGATAACGAACAACTCGTAATGCCGCATCCCAATGATCCTTGCGAGGTTCCTTCATAAATTGCGACAGAATATGAATCAAATATGCCAAATCAGGACGGGTGACTGCTAAGTAAATGAGACGACCAACCAATCGCCTATAACGTTCTGGGTCATCCAGAAGATCACTAGTGGCAAGACCAAGCTTATGATTCGGTTCAATAGGAAAGCCGGATGGCTTTGCACCCAATAGCCCAACCTCGGATATAATGTCCAAGGTATACTTGCGTTGGCACATAAATAGACCAGAGGAGCTACGAGCAACTTCAATGCCCAAGAAATACTTCAAGGAGCCAAGGTCCTTCATTTTGAAACATTCACTCAGGTACTTTTTAAAAGACTGTAAAACAGCGGAATCGTTCCCAGCTATAATAAGATCGTCAACATACACAATGATATTCATGTGAATTGTACCCTTCGTGAATGTGAACAGGGAATAATCAAAATAAGACTGCAAGAATCCATAGTGTTTCAAGGAAGCCACCATTTTAGTGAACCAACAACACGGGGCCTGTTTCAGGCCATAAAGAGATTTACGAAGGCGACAAACCATATTAGGCTGATTGGAATGAAAGCCCGGAGGAGGTTTCATGTAGAGCTCTTCCTGAAGATCACCATGCAGGAAAGCGTTGTGTACATCCATTTGATGTAGTTCCCAATTCTTTGAGGTAGCGATGGCAAGAAAGGCTCGAACGGTGACCATTTTGGCTACAGGAGCAAAAGTTTCCGTGTAATCAATCCCTTCTTTCTGATGATTACCAAGAACCACCAAACGAGATTTAAGTTGTTCAACAGTGCCATCAGACTTATACTTAATTTGATAAACCCACTGGCTACCCAGAGCACGCTTGCCAGGAGGTAGAGGAACCATAGTCCATGTGCCATTATCTTGAAATGCACGAATTTCAGCCTGCATAGATTCCTTCCACCCATCTTGTGTCATTGCCTCACAAAAAGTCCTAGGCTCTTTAGCCAAGGTAATAGCTGCAAGAAAGTTACGATATTTCACAGAAAAACTGTCACAATTTATATAGTGAGCTATAGGATAAGGAGTACCTGAGGAGCCGACTGGAGTGGAGTGCGCGGGGGATGGACTAGCAGGAGTAACAGTAGCAGCAATGTAGTCCCAAAGAAGAACGGAGGGTACTTTCGTAGCTATCCCCTCCCTAAAGCATCTTGCTCAAATGGAGAGGTATCTGTCGTAGAAGAAGAAGATGAGACCTCTGTAGAGGCAATATCCGCAGAAACCGTAGGAACAGGTTCAGGTACGTCCGCAGGAGCCACTGTCAAAGGTTCAGAAACAATAACCTCCATATCCAGATAATCAATGAAGGCAAAATCAACCTCTTGGTTAAGAATCTCCACTGAATCTGGGGTATGAGGCACTGTAGATGAATCACTGTAAGGAAAATTGGTCTCAAAGAACTTCACATCTCGGGAGACAAAAAATTTCTTTGTCTCAAAGTCGAACAACTTCCACCCCTTTTGCTTAGAGGATAGCCCACAAATATACACTTTCGGCTACGGCTGGCAAACTTATCTCCCTTGGCCTTCTGATTATGGGCATAACACAATGAACCAAAAACTCGGAGAGAGTCAAAGAAAGGCAATTTTCCGAACAAAACCTCATAATGAGTCTTATTACCTAAGAGGGAAGTGGGAGTCCGGTTAATCAAATGAGCAGTAGTAAGAACTGTTTCTCCCCAAAAGAAAATAGGTAAATGATCCTAAAATCTAAGCGATCTAGCAACATTCAGAATATGACGATGCTTCCGCTCTACCCAACCATTTTGCTAAGGGGTACCAACACAATATGTTTGAAAAAGTATGCTAGTGGAAAAGAAATAATCAAGCATGCAATTAAATTCGGTACCATTATCAGATTGGACAACCTTAATTTTCTGAGAAAACTGACGTTCTACCATTGCAATAAAAGCCATAAACATACGAATAACTCACGTTTTATCGATTAACAAATAAACCCAAACAGCTCGGAAAAAATCATCCACCAAAGTTAAAAAATATCGTGCACCACAAGAAGAATAATGAGTGTATGCACCTCATAAATCACAATAAACTTTCTCAAAAATTCTAGTGGACTTACGATCACTAACAGGAAAACTATCTCTAGATTGTTTAGCTCGAAAGCAAGTATCACAAGGTTTAGGTAAACTACCAGAAGTGCGACTAACTGAGGGAAGAAGCTTTACTACATTCTCGGAATGGTGCCCAAAGCGATTATGCCACAGCTCCAACACAGAAGGTTATCCGGTAACAGAGACATTATATGCTGAAGATGTGTCGCGAAAGTAGTAGAGTCCATCCCGCCTAACACCCATTCCAATCTGGTTCCTCGACAGATCCTGTATAGCACATATAGAGGAGTTAAATTGGACAGTGCAGTGAATCGTTAGATAGTTGAGAAACTGAAATTAAATTGCAGCTTAAGTTCGAAATAAAAAGAACATGAGAGAGAGTAATGGTGTTCGTCAGATGAACAGATCCCTCTATATGAGCCAAAACAGATGACTCATTAGGTAAACCGACAGGACAAGCATGTATAGTCCGAGAATTAAGAAGACACGAGGCATTTCCGGTTACATGATTTGAAGCACCTGTATCAATTATCCATGAAGTCGAATCAAACTTACCATGGAGACGATCATTTGAGATTTGAGAATTATCGGCAAGGCTTGCCAAAGTCTGCTATTGCTCAGTTGTGAATGATGAAGAAGAAGCCACAGAGGGTGATCCTACAGCGGCTGCACCAATAGTAACAGGGCCACGATCCGGAGTTGTTATAGTTTCGGTGCTGCTGCGAGAAGAACCCCTACCTCGCCCATTTTGTGGACGACCACCGCCGCGTGCATTGGATTTGTTGCGTTGCTCAACCCACCAATCTGGATATCCATGTAATTCAAAACATGTGGCATTATCATGACCCGTCTTCTTACAATGAGTACATGTGAGATGCAATTTATCAGGGTTGTCGCGACCACGAGCTTCACCGGTACGAATAGCAAAACTAACCACATCTTCAAGAACAGGTTTGGCAAGACGAACCCGCTCATCTTGAGCCACCAATTTATATGCCCTGTCAAGGCTAGGAAGAGGGTCCATAGATAAAACATTGGTGCGAGTATTGGCATGATATTCGGAATTCAAACCCATAAGAAATTGATGAAGCTTGCCTATCTCTCTGCGATCCGCATGTTGTTGAGCAGCCGTGTAGTTGTTACAACAAGTGCAATTAATCAAAGGTTCATGGCTATGGAGTTCTTCCCACAACCCAGTTAATTTGTCAAAGTATGTGGCCACCGACATGCCTTAGTTTGCTCACAACGAGTAATCGATGCCTTTAATTGTTGAATACGTGAACCATCAACTACAGCATACCGATTTTTGAGAGAGTCCCATAAACGTTTAGCATCTCTAAATTTGGAGAGAGTGCTTTTAACACTCGATTCAATAGTATTCATGATCCAAGAAATCAACATGGCATGAATAGTATTCCAATCAGAGATAGTGCAGGGAAGAACAGGTTCAGTAATCGTACCATCTAGAAAACCTAATTTTCGTCGAGCTTCAAGAGCTGTTTGCATATCACTGGCCCAATCATCATAATTTTCACCATTGAAACAAGTAGGAGTAATAAAATCTCCTAGCCTCACTACAAAAAAAGGGGTCTTTTACCACACTTTATTTGCTACGGTCCGTCGAACCGACACAAATAGACTTTTATTTATTACGGTTTTTAAGACCGTAATAAATAAAAATTATCTACTACGGTTTTATACAAACCGTGGTAAATAAATGTTTTTCTGTCGGTCTTTTCTAAAACGTAACAAAAGCTTTTAACGAGCAATTTTTTTTTCCATTTACATTAGTTTTAATATGACCGTGACAATTGTTTTTATAAAAAAAAAAAAAAGAAATTGAAATCTCTTTTTCCTTCCCAAATTGTTTCCAAAATTCCCTCCACACCAGTCACCAGGTAAAAAAATGAAACCTTCCCTCCACGCTCCACCCCTTCCCTCCCAAAATCTCAAAGCCCTTTCTAAAGCCCTAGAGAAATTGAAATCTCTGTTTTCGTCCTAATTCGCCGCTGAATAGATGAAAACTTCCCTCCACGTCTCCACCCCTTCCCTCACAAAATCTCAAAGCCCTAAAGCCCTAGAGAAATTGAACTCTTTGTTTTCGTCCTAATCCTCCGCTGAATAGAGAAATTGAAATCTCTCTTTCCGTCCCAAAATCATAATTCGCCGAGGTAACCATTGTTCTCTCTAATTCTTGCATAATCTTCTTTATATCTTCTGTTTTTTCTTCCATTTTTTACCTTTTTTTTTATTAGGTACTTGTTGAAGGTGGAGCTACTTCAAGAACAGCAATTCTTAATAGGCCTTTGCATCTTAATGCATTCAATATTTCAATGGTTTTTCTCTTTCCCTGCGTTTTTTATTATGTGTGTGCTTAATTGTGCGTGTGATTTTGATTAGGTATTAGTTGAAGGGGTACTGGTAATTTACTGTTTTCGGGGTTTCTACATTTTTATTATTACCTCCGTCCCAAAATGAATGTCCGTTTTTATGTCAGTTTTTATCTTGATCAAGTACAAAATATCGGACATTCAAGATCAACATTTCTTAACAGGCCTTCCTATATCAATGCATTAACCAATTCCATGGTTTCTCTCCTTCCCTATGTTTTTATTAGTTTTGTGTGTGCTTAGTTATGGCCGGGGATCGTAATGGGAAGGAACATGCTGCTACTATAATGTTTTGGGGTTTTCGAGATTTATATTTATATTTTTTTATTATTTTAATGTGATTTAAATAAGATAATGAAAGATTTAGGTGAAATGGAGCAAATTATTTTACAGAGCTTCTAGTGTAACTGAACCTATTGGATTATACCAATTTCTCAAAACTGGTGATTTTGAGCTTTGATTCGCTAATTGACTTAGTTTGTTTACATTTGTTCATTATGCAAGCCAAGCCTCTCAATTAGCTTCTTTCTATTATGTTCTCATTACACATAATTCTGATAATTTGGTCATTATTGGTGCTCTTTAGGTATATAGGCTTCAAAAGTTGTACAAAAGTTGGGAAGAAAATCGAGACATTGGTTTTGTGGTAACGAAGGTAGTTTTCATAAGTAGTCACCATTTTGATTCTCCGTGCTTTTATTTTTAAAATAATGTTTTCGTGTTTCAATATTATGCTTGCTAATGTAAAGCAACTCAAGCATAGTTCTGAATTTCATGAAGGGCAGTGACAGGGTATTTTGTGCTGGAGGGGATATAGTCATGATGAACAAAGGTAGAACATGGGATCACTTTTTCCTCATGGTAAATGCAAAGTGATGGTTTTACCTTTATTTAGTTGATACTTTCAAAGGAATTTAGCAAAATTTGCTCCAATTTCCTATTGTTCTGGTAGGCTAGTCGTTGAAAACCAAACTCCTTCAAGTGCATTTTAAGAAGTTGCACAGGGAAAGGGTTGAATAGGAATGTAAGGGTTTCGTAAACATTTCAGCAGGCTATTCAGAAGATGCTAGAAAAGAAATAGCAATCAGACCCTGTTGAACACAATTTCATGCAATCATGCAATGTGACTATCTACCTCAATGTGTTTGGTACATTCATGAAATGCAGGATTAGCTGCACTATGCATAGCAGGCTTGCTATAAATATTCCTCTGGAATATCTTCAAATCTTCATGTATAAAACAGAACTGACCAAAATACTTTGAGAGTTCGTATTATGTAGATCATAAATGGACATATGAAGCAACACACCTTGTGCTTTTGTCCCTTGACTTCTATCCCTTTGACTAAGTCATGATGATCTCCTTATCTAGTCCTCCACTAAGGAATCGTATGTAAACATCCATCTACAATAAATTTATATCGCAATCACTACACTGCTTGCTAAGACATGGTATGTTGGGATAGAGGACCAACCGGGCTAGACTTCGGAGCAAAAGGGAAGAATTTCGTTAGGGGTTTCTGGAGTCAAGGGCGGCCGCGCAGGTGATGGTGCGCGACCGCGCACTTGGACAGGAACAATTGGCTCGGAGGCAATCCTTCGAGGGCGACCACGCTGAGGCTTGAGGGCGACCGCGCTGGAGGCTTACATAAGGGCGTTGGAGTTTCTGGAAGGTTGCGCGACCGCGCTTCTACGGAGGGCGGCCGCGCTGGGCCCGTTTCAGTAGCTCGGATTTTACGCCTGTTTTTCTGATTCCCTTGTCCATCTAGGGTTTGGTTTGTTTCCCTAGGTCATATTTAAGTAAAGTTCCGCCCCTAGACTCATTGTAACATTATTCTACATATTATAGTGCAAGATCCTGGCTTGGTAGTGCCCCCAGACGTAGCCAAACATATTGGTGAACTGGGTTAACAATTTCTGCGTTCTTCTTTGTGATTTATTTTCTTGTGCCTTGCTTTGTGTGCTCTAATCGTTCTTGTAGGTTTGCTTGGTAGTGGAGGGCCATATTCACAACAACTGGTATCAGAGCTCTTGGTTCCAAGATCAAGGGTGTTGTCAAGCAATCAATAATGGGCAAAGACAAACAGGCAGTTGAGAAATTCGATGGGTCTGACTACGGATATTGGAGGATGCAGATTGAGGATCTTTTGTACAACAAGGATCTCTATAAGCCTCTAAAGGGTGTCAAACCGGAAGAAGAAGATCAGGAAGAATGGGAACTCATGGATCGGAAAGCCCTAGGGGTGGTCAGATCTACTTTGTCAAAGTGGATTGCAAAGACTACCAAGAAGGCGACAACCACCAAGGAGCTGTTGGATTATCTTACTGAGAGATTTGAAACTCCATCTGCTGTAAATAAGGTTGATTTGATACGCAAGATGGGTAGTCTCAAGATGCAAGAGGGAGGATCCTTGGCTAAGCACATCGATGAGTTTATGGATGTTATAGACTCATTGACTGCGGTGGAGATCAAGTTCGATGATAAGGTTCAAGCGTGCTTGTTGCTAGCATCTTTACCAGCAAGTTGGAGTGGAACGGTGACTGCGATCAATGCTTCAGCAGGTAAGAAGAAATTGAAGTATGATGATGTTAAAGACTTTCTTTTGGGCAAAGAAAATCGCATGAAGAAGTTGGGGACATCGAGTGCTTCGGGATCGGCTTTATCTACTACTAGCAAGGGGAAGCCGGGTACTAGCAAACAAGGGAGAACCGAATCTAGGGAGAACGTGGTGAGTGGTAAGGGCAAAGCTGTGCAGATCAAAGACAAACCAAAGGTTGCAAAGGGATCAGTTTAGTGCTATCATTGTAAGGAGTTGGGACACTACAAGAGGGATTGTCCCAATCGTGGGGGCAATTCGGTGAATGTGACAGTCGAAGGTGACGATTTACTGGTTCTGAGTGTTAGTAGTGCACTAGAATCATGGGTGCTGGATTCGGGGGCATCATTCCACTCTTGCGGGCATAAAGAAGAGATGGAGAATTACACTTCCGGTGATTTCGGTAAGGTCTATCTGGCGGATGGCGAGCCTTTGGAAATCAAGGGGAAGGGGGATGTTAGAATAGGAGCATCGGACGGGAAGGTCTTACATCTGAACGGGGTCAGACACATTCCGGGTTTGAAAAAGAACCTATTATCAGTTGGGCAGTTGGACGAAGAAGGTTACAAGGTAACATTCGGCTGCGTAAACCGGGTTATTACCAAGGAGGATCGCGAGATCGCTCGGGGTAATAAGGAGGGGACTTTGTATTTGGCGAATAACACCAAGGATAGTATCGCGGTGGCGGCATCCAAGGGTGATACGGATTTGTGGCACTGTCGATTGGGTCACATGAGTGAGACGGGGATGAAGGTACTTTGTTCAAAGGGACTACTACCGGGTTTGAAGACAGTCAACGTGGGGATCTGCGAAGATTGTATGTTTGGCAAACAGGGGAGAAATAATTTCTCGAGGACAGGTAGGGGTTTGAAGGAAGCAAAGTTAGAACTTGTTCACACTGATTTGTGGGGACCATCTCCGGTAACTTCTCTTGGTGGTGCGTCATATTACATGACTTTTATTGATGATTCTACAAGGAAGGTCTGGGTTTATTTCTTGAAGGGGAAAGATGAAGCTTTCGAGGTGTTCAAGAAGTGGAAGGCCTTGGTGGAGAATCAGACGGGACTTAAGCTTAAGTGCTTGAGATCAGATAATGGTGGGGAGTATGAGCTTGGTGAGTTTAGGGAATATTGTGCTGCAAATGGTATTCGTATGGAGAAGACACCAAAGCGCACACCACAACTCAATGGGGTAGCAGAGAGGATGAACAGAATATTGAACGAGCGGGCTAGAAGTATGAGATTGAAGTGTGGACTTCTGAAGACGTTTTGGACATATGCAGTTGACACAGCGGCTTTATTGATCAATCGGGGACCATCGGTACCATTGGGGAATGGAATTCCAGAGGAAGCTTGGAGTGGCAAGCAGGTAAATCTGTCATTTCTTCGCATATTTGGCTGCGTTTCATATGTTCATATAGACTCTGCTGATAGAACTAAGTTGGATGCTAAATCTGTTAAATGTACGTTTATTGGGTATGGCGGGGATGACTTCGGGTATAAGTTTTGGGATGTCCAAAACCATAAAATTATTCGTAGTCGAGATGTGGTATTCAATGAACAGGTATTGTACAAGGACAGAAAGGTGGCATCTGATGACACTAGTTCGGAACCGGAGGTTGTAGAAGTGGATATTCCAAACTCGGGTGGGAGCAGAACAGTTCATGTTGACCATGGTCAGGAGGTCACTGAAGATGAACCACATACTCCAGAACCGGATATTCCGCTGCGTAGATCCAGCAGATTGCGTGGATCGCCTGACAGGTATATTCCTTCCAATTATTATTTGCTGTTGACAGATAATGGGGAACCGAATGTTATGCGGAGGCTGTTCATAGTGCACTTTGTAATAAGTGGAAAGCTGCGATGGATGATGAGATGGACTCATTGAAGGCCAACAAAACTTGGGAGTTGACTGAACTACCTAAGGGGAAGAAGGCACTGCATAACAAGTGGGTTTATAGGATCAAGGAGGAAGCAGACGGCAGTAAGCGTTACAAGGCAAGATTGGTTGTAAAAGGGTTTCAGCAAAAGTATGGGATTGACTACACCGAGGTATTCACTCCAGTTGTGAAGATGACCACTATCAGAATGGTTCTGGGGATAGTAGTGGCAGATAACTTGTTGCTTGAACAGATGGATGTAAAGACGGCCTTTCTTCATGGGGACTTGGAGCTTGAAATTTACATGGTACAGCCAGAGGGTTACTTGTCTAAGGGTAGCGAGGAGCTAGTTTGCAGATTGACTAAGAGCTTGTATGGCCTTAAATAAGCTCCTAGGCAGTGGTACAGAAAGTTTGATGGGTTCATGCATGACATTGATTTTATCGGATGTGAGGCGGATCATTGTTGCTACTTCAAGAACACGGACAATGGGTACATAATCTTGCTATTATATGTGGATGACATGCTAATAGCGGGCTCTAGCAGTAGAGAGGTAAACAGATTGAAGGCTCAATTGTCAGAACGGTTCGAGATGAAGGATTTGGGGGAGGCCAGAAAAATCTTGGGCATGCGGATTGACCGGGATAGATAGTCGGGTAAGTTGGTTCTTTCACAAGCAGAATACGTTGAGAAAGTCTTGGCAAGGTTTTGTATGGAAGAGGCGAAGCCAACAGGGACACCATTGGGTTTGCATTTCAAGCTATCCGAGAAAGACTCACCTATGGGCAAGGAGGAGCGTGACAAGATGGGGAGGACTCCATATGCTTCGGCTGTGGGGAGTCTGATGTATGCAATGGTGTGTACAAGGCCGGACATTGCACATGCGGTAGGAGTAGTCAGCCGGTTCATGGGCAATCCAGGAAAGCAACATTGGGAAGCGGTTAAATGGATCCTGCGTTACTTGAAGGGTACTGCTGGTAAGGCTCTAAGTTTCTCAAGCAAGGAGGTTATGTTAGCGGGTTATGTTGATGCGGACTTGGCATCAAGCGATCTTGACAAGAGGAGAAGTACTACGGGTTATGTGTTCACATTGGGTGGTACGGCAATCTCCTGGGCTTCTAAGTTGCAGAAGATCGTGGCTCAATCGACTGCAGAAGCAGAATATGTGGCAGTGACAGAGGCGAGTAAAGAGATGGTATGGTTGCAGAACTTCTTGGGTGAACTTGGGAAGATGCGAAGTGGTAACGTTCTCTACAGTGATAGTCAGAGTGCAATACATTTGGCTAGGAATCCGGTGTTTCATTCGAGGATGAAGCACATTGAACTGAGGTTTCACTACATCAGACATCTCTTGGAGACGAAAATTTTAAGGCTGGAGAAGATATTGGGATCGGAGAACCCGGCTGACATGCTGACAAAGTTTGTAAACCTTGAGAAATTGAAGTTGTGCAAAGCTTCAATTGGGCTTGGAGAATAAGAAAGGAGGATGGCACTACCATGATCGAGGTGAGCACTAGGAGGACACCAAGGGTGAGTTGAAGAACGGATACGGGGCTTATATGTGTGGTTGATCTCTAGGTGGGAGATTGTTGGGATAGAGGACCAACCGGGCTAGACTTCGGAGCAAAAGGGAAGAATTTCGTCAGGGGTTTCTGGAGTCAAGGGCGGCCGCGCAGGTGATGGTGCGCGACCGCGCACTTGGACAGGAACAATTGGCTCGGAGGCAATCCTTCGAGGGCGACCGCGCTGAGGCTTGAGGGCGACCGCGCTGGAGGCTTACATAAGGGCGTTGGAGTTTCTGGAAGGTTGCTCGACCGCGCTTCTACGGAGGGCGGCCGCGCTGGGCCCGTTTCAGCAGCCCGGATTTTACGCCTATTTTTCTGATTCCCTTGTCCATCTAGGGTTTGGTTTGTTTCCCTAGGTCATATATAAGTAAAGTTCCGCCCCTAGACTCATTGTAACATTATTTTACATATTATAGTGCAAGATCCTGGCTTGGTAGTGCCCCCAGACGTAGCCAAACATATTGGTGAACTGGGTTAACAATTTCTGCGTTCTTCTTTGTGATTTATTTTCTTGTGCCTTGCTTTGTGTGCTCTAATCGTTCTTGTAGGTTTGCTTGGTAGTGGAGGGCCATATTCACAACATGGTAAACAGAGACAAAACCTCGCCACTAGGGAGAATGTCTCTTCAAATTCAATTCTTATGTTTAGATTTCATTACTATGCATACTTAGACATTCACATTCAGATTTAATCAACTTTGTGATGGTTAAGGAAATCACTATATGTGTGTGGAAGAGTCCAATAACATAAATTTTAGTCTTTCATCATTTGTTGACGATATCACTACTTACTAGCTAGGAGCGGTATGGGATGATTGACACTACTAAAGAGTAGTTTTATGCTTCTATTGTGATGCAGATCTTGGGTGAAGCACATGGTGTGCAAGAAGCCAAGATCATTAAGATTGTTCATAGAGACTTCTTAATTTGTCTTTGAAGACTCGCCTTTCAAATGTTATTGAATGTTTAAGAATGATCGTCTTAAAAACCAACAATTATTCCAATAGACTACATGAGTCTATTCAATCAAATGTCATAATAAAGAATAAATATAAGAAGAGAATGATGACTAGAACCCCATAAGCAAATGTGGTTAGTAATATGATATTTGCTATTCGAGCTTACTCAACCTGACCTTTTATTTTGCTATTGGGACAATAGATCGTTTTCAATATGACCTTGGTCCCGCTAATACGTTAGTGGTTAGGTTGTTGGCTACTTATGTGGTACTAAAAGTCTAATGAATTTTTTACCAAAGGTGGGGATCTTAATGTAAGATATTGCACTGATAGAGATTAGGAATAAAGAAGATACATTCCTCATGTGGATTAGTTATTTCTTGATTGAGCAAGAAGTATTTGAATGTATTTCCCTAATTATCAGAAAATTATATGGTTGATAAAGATCCTTGTAAAATCTAGATGGTAAACAGAATGTGAATGGTCAAGTAGTCATTAATTGTGCGTTTGACTACTTAGAGATTCAAACGGGATCTCAAGCATCGTAATCAATCACATTTAAATTAGATGTCGTTTCACTAGTTTATTTATTGTGCTAGTGAATGTAGTTCTAAAATATGATCATACTAAAAATGTGTCGACATACCCTATGATTAAGACTCTCTTGGGAGAGACTTTTTGATCTTTGTATAAGATTCAAGGGAATGTAGGATTTGAGTTATTATTTTAGAACGCATTGTTGACATTATTATTTTCTTTATCTTTTGAATCTAATACATGTTATTTCATCCCTTATTATGTGTATGGAATGTGATTAACATGTGGTATACATTTTAATTAAAAAGATGTCTAAAGGACTTGAATTGGCCCTCTCACACGAGTAATTCGCCTTGTCGCTATGCGAGCGAGCAAGATGAGATAATAATGTATTTGACACTTGTTATTAAGGGGGGGTGTACAAATGACATTATCATATCACCTTAACATGTGGTTAAGATGAGACCTACTTTATATGTGGGTCGATTCAAAGTTTTATGGTTCACGACTTTGAATGTCCTATATGGAAAGTCCGAATGTGAGACCCTTAAAAGGCACTAGAAGAGTGACAGCTTTTGAGGATTCAGGTTATATGCCAGAAGGGCAACTAGACCAAGATTCGTACGGTGTTAGGAGTGTGACATGCCCATTCAAGTGGGAGTTCCACCGTAACATACATATCATACTGTATGTGACTATAAAGCGACTTGAAAGTGATTGAATAATCCTTGCTTCATCATTGTGTGAGTTCTAGGGATCAATATGTGATCACACTTATGCCATATGTGACTTAGAACTATGTTAATGATCTAATGATTAATGACGCTACTTTGGCATGTTGTCCAAAGGGTTTTGCACTTGTAGTCAGCCTCCTCGGAGCATTGCTGGGAAAGCTATTAATATAAGGATAATTGACATGAGAATCTAAGGAAGATAATTATGATATGCATCTTTGTTTAGTTACTCAATGCCCGGGCGATCATATTGAACATACGGTTCAAAAGGAAGAAATGCAGTTGGCACGATTTCTAGGCCTCCCTTAGTTGCCAACCACACTCCTTTAAAGAAATGCAGATGACACCTGCACTTTTAATTTGAAGATGCTTAAAATCGCGGTTGCCAACTGCATTTATTGCAAACTTGGCTATTTTGGGCGACATTTTGGGAAATACTTTTCCAAAAAATGTCATTTTGAGAAAAAAATGATAAGATCTCGTTCGAATCATGGGGGCTCAGATATAAATTGTTTGCTGCAGATAATGAGTAACGGAGTGTTCAAAAGCCCATTGTATAAGGTGGTGACGAATTCAGAAAGGGAGAGGATGACTGTTGCGGTGTTCTGCATGCCAGAATTAGATAAGGAGATCGGGCCGATTGAGGAGCTCATTAGTGAGGAAACCCCGAGATTATATAAGAGGATGACTAATTTTGTGGAGCTTTACTTCGAAAACTAACAGTGAGGAAGGAGCCCCATTGATGAAGGCAAGCTCTAGTTTACCATGCTGCTAATAGTACAAGGTTTTGTTGTTCCCAAATGTGTGTTGTGACAATATTGCTTTATTTTGAGTTAAATATATACATGTGGTTTGATGATTCATATTTATGAATTTTCTGGAACAATTATGTTACTCTCTTTATTTCAATTTAAACAATATGGAGTGTCTATTTAGTTAATAGATTAAATATTTGTTAGTTTAAAGCACTAGAGTAATGAATCAAATTTTGTACACGATGATTAAAGAAAGGGGCTTCGACCAATAAACCCTTCAATCAAATGAAATCAACCAATAAATACAGACATTTTCAAAACTCGCCAATAATTCCCTGCTAAAAATGTGGACAAAAATACCACTAATTGCAATTCCCGCACGTACCAGCGCCTTATGCGCTTGATAGGTTGAGATTAAGATCCGCTGATTCGCACTCCTTATGCATTCTCCCTCCCTCTTTCTCTGTATTCTTTTTTTTCCCAGTTAATAAAAATACTAACAAATGTGAAATTTGCCCTACGGTTGTTCTAAAAGATTGATATAATGAACTGAGAAATCTATAACACAGCTATAACATAAACCAACTCTAATCATGAACAACTGTGAAAATCTATAAAACATTAATGTGAAATACAATTCTCAATTTATAAAATAAACCAATTATATTTCACAGTTATTTAAATAACTGTGAAAACTGTGAAATAGAATGTACAGTTATTTAAATAACTGTGAAATTTGTGAAATAGAATTCACAGTTATTTACACCAAAAGTTGTGTTCAACTTTAATGAAAAATATTAATTATTCACTAAACTCTAACCAAAATAACTATGAAATATAAATCACAGTTCAAAAATTTAGCAGTTGTTTAAACAAATAACTGTGAAATACACATCACAGTTATTTCACAAACAATGGATAAGGATAAACAACTGTGAAAACCTATAAAAATATTAATGTGAAATAGAATTCTCAGTTTATAACATAAATCAACACAGTTAGAAAATAAAACCATTCTATTTCACCAAATAAGAATATATATATCGTAATTCACAGTTATTTTACTTAAACCAATTAAACCAGTTTTATTTCACCAAAATAATTGTGACGTGTATTTTGGTTTATGTTATGAACCGTAATATTGATCCATCTTCTTCTTCTCTGGTGCATTTTGTTTTTATAATTCCATTGATTTTGATACTTGGAACGATTCCTTATGTTCAACTGGATTCGTGGCTAGAAATGATGCATTGAATGATCCTCTTCCATCCATTGACTCTGTTATAGACGAGTCGCCTCTTCTTTCAGTCAATGAATTTGAATCTATGTTTCTGGATGAGGCACATGAAGAGGAGAGTGATGATGATCCGTTTGCAGATGACGAAAAAATAGAAGAGCGACTTGAATTAATTATGTTCATCTCGTATGCTTCTGACGATTCTTCAAGTGAGAAGCTTTTGTCATTGATTGAATTTGCAGTTTTATCGCTATTGTTTGAGCGGAATGAGCTTTTCTAGATTTCCTCTATCGAATCTTCCTTTAAATGAAAACAGATATTCTTCATTATATTAGAAAATACTTTGAATTTGTTTCATAAACGAAAATAGATTTATCTACATTTTTAGCAGGAATTTATTGGCGAGTTTCGAAAATGTCTATTTTTATTGATAAATTTCACCAATCTCAAGGTTTTATTGGTAAAAACCCCTTAAAAGTGAGGTAAGAGAGATGTTGTAGATATAAAAATTAAAATAGGAAAGAGAATGAGTAAAAGAAATAATAAGTTGATTGATGTTGTTGGAAAAAAAAATGTAAGAGAAAGAATGAGCAAGAAAAATAGTGAATATCTTTTGTCATTTTAGATATTCCAATTTGATGTGTAACTAAGTCCGATTTGAGGCGGAATAGTACAGGACTCCTTCATAACAAAATAAATGAAGAAAAAAAATTGAAATTTGCTTTAGATTTATACAATAGATATAGAGATAGGGTATTTCTATTTGCACAATTTTTTTTCTATCTACACAATTAGTTCTCTTTTTTAGTGCAAAAGTGAAACTTTAGTGGGAAAGTAAACTCAAAAAGTAGCACATAGGGAGTAACATCTAGCTGCCAAATGATTACTACTCTACTCTATTTTTTATTCCTTAATGTTTTATTAGTTCCTCTATTTCAAGATTTTTTATGTTTTACATTAATTTTAATAAAAAACTATACAATAAAAAAGTAAAAAATATACTCCGTTCATCTCTGTTTAAAATTTTTATTATAACTTTCTATCTATCTCAGTTTAATGTTTTAGTTGTTTTATTACATAAATAACAAATTAGGAATAGTTTTTTTAATAAAAATATTGTCCTCATAAAATTTATATAATTACAAAAATAATTGTTACTTATCTACCCTTTACTTTTCACACACTTATTTTATAAATAGTGTATTAGATAATTATTTCCTCAACTCATTCCTATTATAATGACCCAATTTTTTTTTTATAAGGATAGAAAGTCAAGTTAAAGAAATTAAATCGAACGAAAAAAGTTACATTATTAATTATCCCTCATATACCAGTTCACACAATAAAACAATCACTATACTCCTATAACATATTCTAATATTTAAGTAAATGAGAATTTTAACTACTTTTATCTTAAAAACAATTATTATCATTATTAATTATCTCTAATATAAATAAGAATTTTAAATAATTTTAACTTAAAAATAATAATTATTTTGAATCAAAATTTTGATTCATTGATAATATTTTGAAACAAAAGGTAATTATACAACTAAAAGAAAAGTAAAAAAATTATATATCATAATTAATTATCTCTCGTATATCGGTTCACATAATAATAATAAAACAATCTCTATAAAATATAACAAATTCTAATATTAGACTTAATAAAAATTAAACAATTTTGTCTAATTACTAAGGTTCTAAAAAGCGCTAGGCGGATGTTAGGCGGGGGAGTCGGACCTAGCGCCTAGGGTCCTAAGCGGGGCTTAGGCGGGGCCGAGAAATTAGACAAATTTTAAATATATTTCATAAATTTATATATATATCCAAAAAATAGTGTCACTTATTTTTATTATTTATCAAAAATAAATAATATTTTTTATACAAAATAAAAAATTTAATCCAATTTTTGCAATCCTAACATTTAAATTAGACAAATCTCGGCCCAAGCACATCCCTAAATTACACTCATCTTTGGTTAGCCCAGCCCAAATGCCCATTTAACCCTAACCCTCCAATCCCTTCTCCTCTCTCTATCCTCACTCAACAAGAAGTCAACAAAGCTGCTCCTTCTCTCTCTATCCGCCATATCTTCTTCCTTCTTCACCCCAACCCACCGCTAGCCCACCGATTCCGTGTGATTGTCGCCCTTAACATTCTTCCCCTTCTCTATCTCCTCCTCCTTCCACACGCGCCGCCATCTCTTCTAGGTTTTCAACTCCACCGCCGTCTCTATCCTCACTCAACAATAACAGGTACGTCTTTCTCCTCCTTTCAATCTTTTTTCTCGCCTTAATCATATCACAACTTCTATTAGGTTGAATATGTTGAGATGTTTGGCGTTGGAGTATGGTTAAATGTTTATAGTTCATTGAATTTCTTTGAGATTGATAGATGTGCACCTCCCGAGCATTGAATGAGTATGCCTGAATTGGGTGTCCTTATTGCTTCAAAGTACAATGTGATATTACATGTTCTAAGCATTGCAGGCACCATGACATACTTACCGCTCCGATCTAGTTCGCCCCCATGGTATCAACATGTTGCTATTGCAATCGGATGCGTTAATAATAATCATTACGTCCAAGTAACATTGACAGGAGGGTATCCAATGCCTACTCTTATGCCACAGTGAGTTCATTTCAGATATGATTGTGCAGCTGCATGGGTTACTCCATACATGACTCGGATTAACAGTTATGAGCAATATTTGCGCTCTAATCGTACTACTGATTTTGTTGTATTAGATTGACTCAAGAAATGAAATGAGATGACTTCTTTTGAATAAATGAATTTTTAATTTTTTTAATTTTAAATATTAATGAATGTAAATTATTTAATTAGGACACATTTTGCATATTTTTTTTATTAAAATAAGAAAAAAAACTTATTAAAATTACCTTGAAAAATTAAAATTTTAATATATGTAAGTCTATTAAATATTGTACTATGTTAAGGAGGATAATATAATAGGAGTATGTTTATATAACTTGTTAAAATTGATAAAAAAAAAAATAGGCAAAGTCTTTAATGAACCGGGTCTGTGGACCGGAGGAGTCAGCAATCAAAGTACAACAACAATAAGCTTATTTAGATAAATAAATAATATAAACTATAATATATTCAAAAAATAAAATCATAAATTAAATTTCAATTTTTAAATTTAAAAGACTAGTATATACTGTATATATATAGGGGGCAATATAATTATTACTATTACCATAGAAGATTAGGTTGAAAAAATCAAAGGCTAAAAAAATTAAAAGAAAAAATTTCATTATTAATTAATGATAACTTTTCACAATTAACAATGTTGATTTAAGATATTTAGGTTATTTGCACATTATTTTAATAAAAAAAATGCACAAATAGTAGGACCCATAGAGATATTTTGGGAAGACCAAAGGGAATCTTGACTTGAAAAGGCAAAAGAATCCAAATTTGCTAGTATTATTGCTGCAGTAGTTGACAACTTGAGATAATATTATAATAGTACCAAATCATCACTCCGGCTCACAGAAAGAGATTTGGGGATCATTTGAGTAATGGCGGAATCAATATCAACGACGACGGTCCAAGGACTGATTTCAGACGGTACCGGTGAAGTACCTCAGAGATTTATTCATTACAAAGGCGGCGGCGACGGAGTTCAGGCAACGCCACCGATTCTGAATATACCGGTCTTCGACGTTAACTGCCTCGCCGGAGGTAGGGCAGAAGAATTGGAAAAGCTTCGTTCAGCTCTCAACTCATGCGGCTGCATTCAGGTACTATAAGGGTCGGCTCCCGAATTTTAAAGGAAGAGAAAAGAAAGGAAGAGGAGAGAAGAGAAGAGAAAAAAAAGAAGATGAGAGAATTTAATATTTTCAAGACATGCTCTTAAGTCGGGAAGGAAGAGGAAGGAAATTAAAGTAAATTATATTTATACCCTTAATAATAAAAGAGGAAAAAATGTTATATTTGAAGGATAAAATAGATATAACAAAAATATTTGTTAGTGAAATTTTATTTCCTTCCAATTCCTTCTACTTTTGGAAGGAAAGTGTAGGAGAGAAAATTCATAAAATTTTCCTTTCCTTCCGCTTCTTTCCTTAAAAAACTCGGGAGCACACCTTGGAAGGAAAATTTATTAGATTTTCTCGCACTTCCTTTCCTTTCTCTCATTTTTTGAACTCGGGAGCACATCCTAATATATATATATATATATAAAGAAAATAGTGTCTTTTGGTATTCTTTCATTTCAAAAAAAAATATTTTCCCTCTAAAATAGTGACGATTCTAGAAGCTATTGTTAATAGTCTTTTTAATGTTTTTCTAGTAAATGTTTTAAAAAAAAGAACTAAAATATCTTGCAAAATAATTGGGCTTATATTCAATTTAACAAGATCCTTCAATTCTTAATCCTTATTGACAACCTTTTTTTTATTTTTAACATCAATATGGATTTTTTCCCAAAAAAAAAAAATCAACATGGATACTTTATGGATACTTTTGGCATTATTTATTTAATTTTAAGAAGTATACTCATTCTGTCACACTACAAACTACACACTTTTCTCACAGGATATCCCACTACAAACTTCTCCCTTCATCTCACCCAATTTAGAATTTTCTCTTATGACACATAAATTAAGAAATATTAATATAATAAGAGGAGAGAATGAAAGGATGAGGTATTGTGAGTATAAAAAGTAAAATATGAAATAGAACGAGTGAGGGGCATAGTAAGGAGATTGGTGTTATTAGTATAACAAGTGATTCTCATTGAATATAAAAATAATATAAACTTGTCATTTTGAGATGTTATAAGTCGAGTGAGACACTCAAAATGAAAAATTGTCCTAAGTCGGGTGGGACAGAGAGAGTATACTTTCCAAAATTGAAATATTTATTATATTTATATTAATGGGACTCGCATATCATAATTAGAACAACAACTCATTTTCTCTCTCCAACCTCATTTTCCATACAACACTCGATCAACTAACATTTTACCTTAATTTTCGAGCAAATAATAAGTGTGTAGTTTATAATAGAATGGAGGGAGTATAATCTAACTGAACTTTTATGTTGATCACCCAATTTATATAAATGAAATTTTATTATTCCATGTTTATTTTATTTACTATTTTACTGGTTTTATTGATACCCCACATTATATAGATGAAAATATTAATATATAAAAGACTTTGTTAACTTTCCGGCGTCACATTTCTAAAAAAAAAAAAAAAAAAAAAAACTTTCTGGTGTCATGCACCTTTCGACGAAAGAGCCATTATTTTTTGTTGATTTAAGATTTATTTTTTTTTGAATTTTATTTCATTAAAAATTTGGATAAATGTTACATTAGTTTTAATGTAGATGTTAATTTTGATTTTTGTTTATTTAATTATATCAAAATTATACAAATTATAAAAAATACCAAAAGTCGATACAATTGTTGTCATAATAAGGCTACTAAATACGTTGAATAATTAGATAATTTTGTTTTAATTATTACTACTTTGTCTCTTAATGAACTCCAATGTAAGAAATTTTTGTTTTAAAATTGTCTTTTTTATAAAAAGCTTTCTTCTGAACATTTTTTTTACTAAATTTCTTTCATTATTTATTTTATTATCGTAAATAAAATGTTTAAAAGTGAATAATAAAAATAATTATCTTCTTTCCCAAAGCGAATACTTCAAATTCAAATGAATTGTCCTTTTAGAATAAAAAATAAATGAATATCAAACTTTTGATTTAGGAATATTTTAAAAATATTTATTTGAGCAAAGATGCATAAATACACTTGCTATTCCCAATTTTCAATTTTTCAATTATATAATGAATAGTAAAATGACAAAACAGTAAAATAAATCATTTAAGGAAAAATATTTTAAAATAACAATTCCTATTGGAATAATCACTAAAGTTCCTAATGATTCCAAAATTTATAATATTCATTGTGTTGGTTAAATAATTATAACCTATACTTTCATTAGTTTTAACTTTTTATTATAAATTATTTTGGACTCATAATTAATATATTATAATTATATAACATCATTTAAATAAAATATGTTAATATAACAAAATTTTGCTTATACCATACAACGCATGGGTGCAATACTAGTACTTCATAAAAACAAGTAATTTTCCAAAATTTATAATGGATTCAATCTTGTTTATTTGAATTTTAGTTACTTTAATCTGTTGGAACATTTCTATTCCATTATGAACAAGTCGTACTCAAGTCTTGACTAAGAAAGAGACAAAGAAATGGAGGCGGAAGCGAATACCTGAGGAATCCAAATTATTATGCCTTGATGTTCTTTGAAGGCTTGAAGAAGAAGAAATAATAAGTAGGGACACGGAGTCTTCTAAATGATTAATGCCTTCACTTTGTCTCAGATTATGTACAGAGAGTATATGAATTTATGTGTGTCTCCTAGGCCGATGGAAATCCTTTATTTATAGGAAACCAAATGGGCATTTCATTTAGGGACCACACCCTTTCATATGAAGTAGCAAAAAGGTTACCTTTTGTCCATCATAAATAGGTAATCTTTTAGCCCAGAAATTCTACACATTGATTAGATTTCTATACTTTATACAACATTATATTAATGATTTATACATGTACGTCTACATGTTTACGTATATTTATTAAATATACATATTTTGCAATCCATGTTAATCTCCATAGATTAGGTTTTCGTCCTTGTTTGGATCTCTCGGGACAATTTTTTTCCATTATAATCTAGCTATTGGACATGAAGAAGGTTTGGCTCGGTCAAATGACCTTAGGGTGACTCACTTGCGATATTTTTCTTCCCTAACTTTCAGCACTGTCCGGCAGGTCCACATCAATGAGCATGATGAAACCTTGACTTTTTGGGATATAATATATTTAATTATTTATACATACACTTATATACATATAAACAATACCATGCAACCATATATACCATATATATACATATATCAAATACATACGGTGGGACCCCCAAAATACCCACCACACACTTACTCCCCTATATAAATTATAACCTTCTCATGGTGAAGGTAATCTCTAATCTACTCTCTCTCTCTACAATACTCTCTCTAGAGCTCTCCATCGATTGTTGGGAAAATTGTCTATTTGACAATAAATAAGGCTTTCTTGCATTTAACGAAATGACAAATAACATAATGAACCATAACATAATTAACGGGGCAGGAAATAAAGATAAACTAGAATGCGGAAATTAAAGCAAACCGAGTAATTAAAGAAGTCGAGTCTTGTGTTGGACACAATCTCCGCAAGAAGATATTGCCCCGCACTGGTGCTAACGGTCTGCGGCAATCTTCTCTCAAGATAAAACGACTTTACAGTCATTAATAGGAGCACTCCAAATTAATGACTTCGGCGAACAAAATTCGTGTTTGACACTTCCAGACTTTGAAGAAGACTTATGCAACAAGATGCTTTTATCTTCTAACAGATGATATTAAGAATTCCGTTAAATTCTGTGACTGAATCCATAATTCAGTTAAATATCTAACTAAGTTAGTTAACTCTTGTTAGATAAGTGATTCTCTACTTCTAGTGAGAAGAGAGAGTGAATATGTGAAGTGAAGATTGAGTGAATGAATGAATTTGAGAAACTAGTGGGGTTTATTTATAGTAGATGAAGAGTTAGGGTGTTTCTTGGGAATAGGCACAAATGGTGTCTGGTGGAATCTGGTGGAATCTGATCTGAATGGAGGGAGGAGATCTACTGGGTCGGCCCAACAGCCTTGACCCGCCTATTTGAAAAGGCATGGGTCACTCCCCACTTTTTCATGAACCATCACAACCCAATTGCTCCAAACCCATGAACCCGGATGGATCTGTCGGCCCAAGACTTGTCAAACTGCCTCCATGGCCCAACTCGCTGAACCCAACTGGGCCTTCGCCCAAACCAAGCCATCCTTAACACATGGGCCGAACCAAGCACAAGCCCAAAGCCAGCCCAACTCGGCCTAGACCCAAGCGGTCTTAGCCAGAATCGAACCACTCAAGCCGAACCCGCCTTGGACCGAGTCGAACCATGAACCGAGCCAACTTTTGTCAAAAGTTTAAGGCTCCTTAGCTCCTAGCGATGATGCGGTCGTGCGAAGTGCGCCCTAAACCGCCCATTCCGCCCTTCGTGCGCTTCGCGGGTTGTGGGTCCATTTTAAGCTAGAACAAAACTAGCTCAATAGCCCACTTGGATGCATGGTTGGCTCAATGGTCCAACTAGGTTGGCCCAAGGATATCAACTTGTTGACTACTCCTTTGGATGGATCCACTTATAAACTCTCATCACTTTACATCTTAAAGCAATGTGGGATAACTATTCCATATCCCATAAACTCTTCATAAACCCATTTCATTTTGCATACTTTGAGCATTAATTTCTCATTCACCACTAATTAGTTTTGAGAAAGTAAATATATTAAATTAATCTACTTCAAATGTAGATTATTAATATGCAATCAATTTTCATTTTCCTAAAATGGAACCCAATGGAATTGTTGGTCAAAAGTCGGTCAAACCTCACTTTTACAAACCAAAATTCCAACAATCCCCCACATGAATGACAAATTAATGCATGCATGAATGCAGACTCGTCTGGAAGTTCCGGCGAACTATTATTGCATCGAGATAGGTAGCTTATGGCCTTGAACCTTCCCTAGTGAAATACTATCGGATATACTAGCCATTTGGTAGCGAGACGCTTTGAACCAGTGACTGTATAGTGTATACCAAGACAATAGTACTCACACAATAACAGCTCTAACATGTTTTGTTCTCACGTTTTGTCCATTTCGGCCTTGGACCGTTCTTGATTCATAAGTGTTTCAATTTATAAGCGGCCTTATTACTTCTCACTTATATAGGTGATCTCCCATAAAGAGTATCCTGCTATACTCCACCACTTAGGTATAGGAATCATTAAAAGTTTTAAGCTTACCCTCACCACACGTCATCAGGTGTTTTAGCACTTAGATGGCTTCTGAGAATGAGTTATAATGAGTTCTAAGCGCACATACTAGAATTTCCATAATTTAGTTGTCTCATTGAACCAAGGGCATGGGATCTCCAATTCTCAAGGTTGAGTGTCCACTATGGATTTCTTTGTTTGTGTGGGTTTTTAACTTCATTCCCCTTACCAGACAATTTGATCTCCTATTCATACCCTTTGGTATACGGATCCGTTTTTGACTTCACATGGCCAGTTGTGACAGTCTCATTTTAGATCAATTGTCTTATGGTAATATGTCAATGACCATTGTGTCTTGACTTACCATGATGTTCTACACCTTTTCCTATTTCTCATTATCGTCACAATGCCTTAGGTTATGTAGACACAAACTTATTCCACAAGGAATATCTTCCAAGACCATTCAACTTTTATCTTTATCTGACGCTATCGACTCAGATTTGAATCGAGTTGTTCATGTTGTCTTGGAAGTTTGACACCGCTGCTCCATTTATTGTGAACACATTTTTCACCTTGGAGTTTATTTGTGTCTGATATCCAATCAGTATATCCTTTTCATACTTATTGAATATCTTATTTATTGTAATCTGTAATCACAAGAATATCTTTAAGTACTCCAAGTACTTTGACTATACTTAGTGATTTATTACAATCTATAGAATGATCAATCTTTTCGAGTGATCAAATTCTTCTATCGGTCAGTTTCTTCGAGTGGTTATTATCTCTGTACCGGTCCGACTTCCCAAGTATTCAGTATCTCTAAGTGGTTTGACCTCCTTAGAGTCTACCTTTCAGGAATCTACCTTACAGAGATTAACTCTCAAGATTCTACCTTATAGATTCCATCTCTCAAGAATCTATCTGTTATTTTTCAAGAATTTAACTTATTCGAGAGTCTATATTTGAGAATTTATCTAACTCTTATGACTCTACCATTAAAGAGTCTATCATTTTAAGAATCTTTCTCTTCAGATAACATATCTCGAGAGTCTCGCTTTCGAGATCAATAATCTTCTTTTTCAGATTAACATCCGTCTCAATAGAGTTTATTTCTCAAGATTGTTTTCCCTTTAGAAATCTATCCTTTGAAATTCTAACTCTCTTGACTACACTTCTTGAAAGTCTGCCTTAGGACTTTATCTTTCAAGAGTTTTCCGTTTATAGATTCATCTTTCAAATGCTTCATTTTAAGGACATATTTGCAACTCAACGGTTCGCATTATGAAAGAAGATCAACCAACTTCCAAATGTATGATGAACTATTCATTTAAATGTTAACAACTTTATTTCCATTTAATTTTCTACCATAGAAAATTAGGACCAAAAGACTAGCTTCTTTTGTCCACAAACTGTGTCTTAGTTCATCTTACTATTAAGATAAATCTTTTACAGTTTTATAAGTTCTCTTCTTAGACTTATATGATTTCCTTTTTTTCTTCAAGGAAATATGATTTCAAGGAATACCAAATTTCTTGTTTTTGGCTTAAGTACTTTTACTTTAGCTCGTACCCCCACACTTGAGGTGTACCCCCACACTTGAGGTGTATCCCTGCAATTGAGGTGTACCCCCACACTTAAGGTATTTAATAAAAAACGTCTTACGATTATGCCATAATCTGTAATTAGTTTTATCAAATCTTTTCTTGGGTATCTCATTAAAAATGACAGTACAGCTTCCCCCACAAATTTGGTTAAGCCAGAGCTTATTGCATTTATCATCTCCTTAAGAGTATGATTCTTGCATTTTGCTCCTGCATTAGACTGAGTTGAATATGTTGCGATCGTTTGATGAATACTGCCGGAAACCTCACAAATATCCTCAAACGGTTCCGCATATTCCCCTCATTCTAGCTTTTCGAATCTTCTTTATATTAAGTTGATTCATCAACTTCGTTCTTATAAGTTTGGAAAGCCTCCAAGGCTTCATCCTTCCTTATCAAGAGAATGTCTTGGGCAACCATTTATAAAGTAATTAAATACTTTTTTCCACCTCGAGTTTGCACTAACTTTAGATCACAATTATTTGTGTATTTGTGTGAGCTAACTCAAGAGGTGCCGTGTTTCTTATTACTGAAGAAAATGATGACATAGTCATTTTATCTTCCACGCAAATTTCACACTTGTCAGTTGAATCGAATTTATTCATAAGAATTAATTCTCGACTCACTAACGTCTTAATTGTGTTGAAATTCAAGTTACCTAATTTATCATGCCATAAATTAGAACCTTCCAAAAGGTAAACATAAGAAACACTGTTGTTCTTTGCCTCTAGGCAAGGTCCCCTTTACCGAGAAATCAATTTTTCTTGGTTAATACAATTTTATTTGACTCAAACCATTGTCTAAATCCAGCTTGCTTAACATTGATCTGGAAACTAGGTTCTTGCGAATGTCTAGGTCATGCAGCACGTTCACGAGAGTCAGTTCTTTGTCTGAAGTCATTTTCAGTACAACCCTTCCAAGTTCCACGACGTTGGAAGTAGTAGAGTTTCTATTTGAACAATTAGACACCTCAAATCTCATTCATAAGCGTTCAAAGGAACATCTGAATCATTTGTAATAGTCTGTCTCTACGTGGATGGAGAGTTAGATGAAGAGATTTACATGGCTTTCTACCAAAATCCCACTGTCAACACCAATTGTTGGGAAAATTGTCTATTTGACAATAAATAAGGCTTTCTTGAATTTAACGAAATGACAAATAAATAATGAACCATAACATAATTAACGGGACAGGAAATAAAGATAAACTAGAATGCGGAAATTAAAGCAAACCGAGTAATTAAAGAAGTCGAGTCTTGTGTTGGACACAATCTCCGCAAGAAGATATTGCCCCGCACTGGTGCTAACGGTCTGCGGCAATCTTCTCTCAAGATAAAACGACTTTACAGTCATTAATAGGAGCACTCCAAATTAATGACTTCGGCGAACAAAATTCGTGCTTGACACTTCCAGACTTTGAAGAAGACTTGTGCAACAAGATGCTCTATCTTCTAACATATTATGTTAAGAATTTCGTTGAATTCTGTGACTGAATCCATAATTCAGTTAAATATCTAACTGAGTTAGTTAACTCTGTTAGATAAGTGATTCTCTACTTCTAGTGAGAAGAGAGAGTGAATATGTGAAGTGATGATTGAGTGAATGAATGAATTTGACAAACTAGTGGGGGGTTTATATAGTATATGAAGAGTTGAGGTGTCTATTGGTAATAGCCACAAATGGTGTCTGGTGGAATCTGGACCCTTGGATATGATCTGAAAGGAGGGAGGAGATCTGCTGGGTCGGCCCAACAGCCTTGACCCGCCTATTTGAAAAGGCATGGGTCACTCCCCACCTTTTCATGAACCATCACAACCCAATTGCTCCAAACCCATGAACCCGGATGGATCTGTCGGCCCAAGACTTGTCAAACTGCCTCCATGGCCCAACTCGCTGAACCCAACTGGGCCTTCGCCCAAACCAAGCCATCCTTAACACATGGGCCGAACCAAGCACAAGCCCAAAGCCAGCCCAACTCGGCCTAGACCCAAGCGGTCTTAGCCAGAATCGAACCACTCAAGCCGAACCCGCCTTGGACCGAGTCGAACCATGAACCGAGCCAACTTTTGTCAAAAGTTTAAGGCTCCTTAGCGATCGTGCGAAGTGCAAAGTGCGCCCTAAACCGCCCATTTCGCCCTTCGCGCTCTTCGCGGGTTGTGGGTCCATTTTAAGCTAGAACAAAACTAGCTCAATAGCCCACTTGGATGCATGGTTGGCCCAAGGATATCAACTTGTTGACTACTCCTTTGGATGGATCCACTTATAAACTCTCATCACTTTACATCTTAAAGCAATGTGGGATAACTATTTCATATCCCATAAACTCTTCATAAACCCATTTCATTTTGCATACTTTGAGCATTAATTTCTCATTCACCACTAATTAGTTTTGAGAAAGTAAATATATCAAATTAATCTACTTCAAATGTAGATTATTAATATGCAATCAATTTCCATTTTCCTAAAATGGAACCCAATGGAATTGTTGGTCAAAAGTCGGTCAAACCTCACTTTTACAAACCAAAATTCCAACAATCCCCCACATCAATGACAAATTAATGCATGCATGAATGTAGACTCGTCTGGAAGTTCCGGCGAACTATTATTGCATCGAGATAGGTAGTTTATGGCCTTGAACCTTCCCTAGTGAAATACTATCGGATATACTAGCCATTTGGTAGCGAGACGCTTTGAACCAGTGACTGTATAGTGTATACCAAGACAATAGTAATCACACAATAACAGCTCTAACACGTTTTGTTCTCACGTTTTGTCCATTTCGGCCCTGGACCGTTCTTGATTCATAAGTGTTTCAATTTAGAAGCGGCCTTATTACTTCTCACTTATATAGGTGATCTCCCATAAAGAGTATCCTGCTATACTCCACCACTTAGGTATAGGAATCATTAAAAGCTTTAAGCTTACCCTCACCACACGTCATCAGGTGTTTTAGCACTTAGACGGCTTCTGAGAATGAGTTATAATAAGTTCTAAGCGCACATACTAGAATTTTCATAATTTAGTTGTCTCATTGAACCAAGGGCATGGGATCTCCAATTCTCAAGGTTGAGTGTCCACTATGGATTTCTTTGTTTGTGTGGGTTTTTAACTTCATTCCCCTTACCATACAATTTGATCTCCTATTCATACCATTTGATATACGGATCCGTTTTTAACTTCACATGGCCAGTTGTGACAGTCTCATTTGAGATCAATTGTCTTATGGTAATATGTCAATGACCATTGTGTCTTTGACTTACCACGATGTTCTACACCTTTTCCTATTTCTCATTGTCGTCACAATGCCTTAGGTCATGTAGACACAAACTTATTCCACAAAGGAATATCTTCCAAGACCATTTAGCTTTTATCTTTATCTAATGCTATCGACTCAGATTCCTTATTGAATCGAGTTGTTCATGTTGTCTTGGAAGTTTGACACCGCTGCTCCATTTATTGTGAACACATTTTCACCTTGGAGTTTATTTGTGTCTGATATCCAATTAGTATATCCTTTTCATACTATTGAATATCTCATTTATTGTAATCTGTAATCACAAGAATATCTTTAAGTACTCCAAGTACTTTGACTATACTTAGTGATTTATTACACTTTTTAATTAGACTTTTTAGTCTCTCTAAAATGGTCAATCCTTTCGAGTGACCAAATTCTTCTATCGGTCAGTTTCTTTGAGTAGTTATCATCTCTGTACCGGTCCGACTTCCCAAGTATTCAGTATCTCTAAGTAGTTTGACCTCCTTAGAGTCTGCCTCTCAGGAATCTACCTTACAGAGATTACCTCTCAAGATTCTACCTTATAGATTCCATCTCTCAAGAATCTATCTGTTATTTTTCAAGAATTTAACTTATTCGAGAGTCTATATTTGAGAATTTATCTAACTCTTATGACTCTACCATTAAAGAGTCTATCATTTTAAGAATCTTTCTCTTCAGATAACATATCTCGAGAGTCTCGCTTTCGAGATCAATAATCTTCTTTTTCAGATTAACATCCGTCTCAATAGAGTTTATTTCTCAAGATTGTTTTCCCTTTAGAAATCTATCCTTTGACATTCTAACTCTCTTGACTGCACTTCTTGAAAGTCTGCCTTAGGACTTTATCTTTCAAGAGTTTTCCGTTTATAGATTCATCTTTCAAATGCTTCCTTTTAAGGACATATTTGCAACTCAACGGTTCGCATTATGGAAGAAGATCAACCAACTTCAAAATGTATGATGAACTATTCATTTAAATGTTAACAACATTATTTAACAGTTTTCGTTTAATTTTCTACCATAGAAAATTAGGACCAAAAGACTAGCTTCTTTTGTTCACAAACTGTGTCTTAGTTCATCTTACTATTAAGATAAATCTTTTACAGTCTTATAAGTTCTCTTCTTAAACTTATATTATTTCCTTTTTACTTCAAGAAAATATGATTTCAAAGAATACAAAATTCCTTGCTTTGGCTTAAGTACTTTTACTTTAGCTCGTACCCCCACACTTGAGGTGTACCCCCACACTTGATGTGTATCCCCACAATTGAGGTGTACCCCCACACTTAAAGTATTTATAAAACGTCTTACGATTATGCCATAATCTGTAATTAGTTTTATCAAATCCTTTCTTGGGTATCTCATTAAAATTTGGTTAAGCCAAAGCTTATTGCATTTATCATCTCTTTAGAGGTATGATTCTTGCATTTAGCTCCTGCATTAGACTGAGTTGAATATGTTGCGATCGTTTGATGAATACTGCCGGAAACCTCACAAATATCCTCAAACGGCGCCGCATATTCCCCTCATTCTAGCTTTTCGAATCTTCTTTATATTAAGTTGATTCGTCAACTTCATTCTTATAAGCTTGGAAAGCCTCCAAGGCTTCATCCTTCCTTATCAAGAGAATGTCTTGTGCAACCATTTATAAAGTAATTAAATACTTTTTCCCACCTTGAGTTTGCACTAACTTTAGATCACAATCATTTGTGTGAGCTACTCAAGAGGTGTCGTGTTTCTTATTACTGAAGAAAATGATGACTTAGTCATTTTATCTTCCACGCAAATTTTACACTTGTCAGTTGAATCGAATTTATTCATGAGAATTAATTCTTGATTCACTGACATCTTAATTGTGTTGAAATTCACATAACCTAATTTATCATGCCATAAATTAGAACATTTCAAAAGGTAAACATAAGAAACACCGATGCTCTTTGCCTATAGCAGGTACCCTTTACCAAGAAACAATTTTTCTTGGTCAATACGCTTTTATCGACTCAAAACATTTGTCTAAATCCGGCCTTGCTCAACATTGCGAATGTATGAGACATGCAAAGCATATTCACGAGAGTCGGTTCTTTATCTGAAGTCATCTTCAAAGACAACCTTTCCAAATCCCACGACGTTTGGAAGTTTCAGAGTTTCACATATACACCTTCCTTCCATTGATAGGAGTGTATGATGAGAAGCTCTCTTTATCAGCACATATATGGTGAGTAGCTCTAGCGTCTATCCACCATTCTCTTGGGTTGACTTCCAACTTTGCTAAGTTGGTTTCAAACACCATTACTGCTTTTATTTGTGTTGTGGTCTTGAAAAGACACAACTTATTTGAACTGGTGCCTCAGCAGTGCACGGCCGAGTCAACAATTTTGCACGGCCGGGTCACCAAACTTGGCACAGCCGCTCCATACTTGCACGGGCGTGCTCTATGTCTGTGCACGGCCGATCCGGGTGTGCCTCTCTGAATAGTCACACTCTTAGCAAGTATCCATTCAAAGAGTCAAAACGCAAAATGTTTAAACCGGTTTACTTCTTCCGGCTAATACCCGCTTCGTATTCAATGATTCAGTTGTCTATTTCCCTTCATGGAATATGACAAACTTTTGCTACGTGATTGGTCTTACCACATCTTGTAACAAATTTTGGAGATGGTTCCTTGAACCTTATAGTCCGTTCCAAAGTGTTCTACAACTCTTTGGTTGTCCCCACGAGACAGTGCTCTTTGTACGGGCATCATTTGGTCTACTCAGTATGTACGTCCTACATATGAGATTTTCATGATCCCATTCTTTTGCGGCTATTTGTCTTCGCGGATTGGCTATTTGTCTTTTTGGATCTGGATCATCATCATCCTCCTTTTTGGTTATCTTTGGCAAATCTGGATTATCATCCTCTTTCTCTTCGGTTTATTTGCCTTGGCGAATTTTGGATCATCATCCTCTTCCTCTTAGGTTATATTTGCCTTGCATGAACTTCTTTGTTTATAAGTCCGCTCCATGTTGTCAACAATTCTTTGAATCACTTCCGGGATTATTGTTGACCTTCTCGTTATCTTCTAGTTAACTTCCAATGCTCTTCTAGTTATCCTTCCTTGGAAACCGTCATTTTTCTCGTTAAGTCTCTAACGAAAAAGTCCTTCGGTTGTCCATCATCATTGGCTCATATTTGTCATAAAAACAAGAAAACGTTAATATCTTCTTGCGATTGTTGGGAAAATTGTCTATTTGACAATAAATAAGGCTTTCTTGAATTTAACGAAATGACAAATAAATAATGAACCATAACATAATTAACGGGGCAGGAAATAAAGATAAACTAGAATGCGGAAATTAAAGCAAACCGAGTAATTAAAGAAGTCGAGTCTTGTGTTGGACACAATCTCCGCAAGAAGATATTGCCCCGCACTGGTGCTAACGGTCTGCGGCAATCTTCTCTCAAGATAAAACGACTTTACAGTCATTAATAGGAGCACTCCAAATTAATGACTTCGGCGAACAAAATTCGTGCTTGACACTTCCAGACTTTGAAGAAGACTTGTGCAACAAGATGCTCTATCTTCTAACATATGATGTTAAGAATTCCGTTGAATTCTGTGACTGAATCCATAATTCAGTTAAATATCTAACTGAGTTAGTTAACTTTGTTAGATAAGTGATTCTCTACTTCTAGTGAGAAGAGAGAGTGAATATGTGAAGTGATGATTGAGTGAATGAATGAATTTGACAAACTAGTGGGGGGTTTATATAGTATATGAAGAGTTGAGGTGTCTATTGGTAATAGCCACAAATGGTGTCTGGTGGAATCTGGACCCTTGGATCTGATCTGAATGGAGGGAGGAGATCTGTTGGGTCGGCCCAACAGCCTTGACCCGCCTATTTGAAAAGGCATGGGTCACTCCCCACTTTTTCATGAACCATCACAACCCAATTGCTCCAAACCCATGAACCCGGATGGATCTGTCGGCCCAAGACTTGTCAAACTGCCTCCATGGCCCAACTCGCTGAACCCAACTGGGCCTTCGCCCAAACCAAGCCATCCTTAACACATGGGCCGAACCAAGCACAAGCCCAAAGCCAGCCCAACTCGGCCTAGACCCAAGCGGTCTTAGCCAGAATCGAACCACTCAAGCCGAACCCGCCTTGGACCGAGTCGAACCATGAACCGAGCCAACTTTTGTCAAAAGTTTAAGGCTCCTTAGCTCCTAGTGACGATGCGGTCGTGCGCCCTAAACCGCCCATTCCGCCCTTCGCGGGTTGTGGGTCCATTTTAAGCTAGAACAAAACTAGCTCAATAGCCCACTTGGATGCATGGTTGGCCCAATGGTCCAACTAGGTTGGCCCAAGGATATCAACTTGTTGACTACTCCTTTGGATGGATCCACTTATAAACTCTCATCACTTTACATCTTAAAGCAATGTGGGATAACTATTCCATATCCCATAAACTCTTCTTAAACCCATTTCATTTTGCATATTTTGAGCATTAATTTCTCATTCACCCTAATTAGTTTTGAGAAAGTAAATATATTAAATTAATCTACTTCAAATGTAGATTATTAATATGCAATCAATTTCCATTTTCCTAAAATGGAAACCAATGGAATTGTTGGTCAAAAGTCGGTCAAAACTCACTTTTACAAACCAAAATTCCAACAATGTTTACTCAAATAAACACATACTTACTCTTATACCCGAGGGTAATAGCGGGGCATCCCGCACCTCTAACGGTGCTATTTTGCAGATCTTGCCCGAGGTGCGACGTGTTTTCTGCAACCTTTGCCACCCCGGGTCATGGCGTCATCAGAGCATATACAATTTTGGTCTTATCTCAATGAGTTTTTATTTGCTTGGTTTTGTAACTATTATATTCCCTCCGTCCCAAAATGGATGACTAAAAGATTTTCAAATTTGCAACCTATAAATACTAGATAGACTGGGAGATGTCTGACTAAGTAACATTCTGACTCTACAAACTGGTGAGATTAAATCTCCAAGCAATGGACGGCCCTGATTTGGAGTGAGGTCAAGAACCCAAATGACCATAATGCCATGAGAGATGTGAACCTTGAGAGAACGCTAACCGGACTGCCCAGTAGTCCAATTGCGTAGCAGTTGGATCTAGATAGATAGAAGAATTGTAGGCCAAACACTTTGTATTTATCTTCCAACATAACGTGATTTTGGTTTCGGCATATTAGTTAATCAACCATGGAATGACAAGTTCATTCCTAGATCAAGTGCGCGAGGTTGGCAAACAGTTCTTTGCACTTCCAATGGAAGAGAAGCTCAAATGTTCCAGAACAGCTGACAACATTGAAGGATATGGCAACGATTCCGTACTTTCAGAAAACCAAATTCTCGACTGGACTGACAGATTGTACCTTACTATACACCCTGACGATCAAAGAAAACTCGACCTGTGGCCCCAGAATCCTCAAACTTTCAGGTACTCATTTCAGCATCATAAGTGAGTGTGAGAGAAAGAGAGAGAGATAGTAGTGGCGAAGCCACGCTGTGGCCAAGGTGGTCATTCGGTCTATTGATTTTGCAGCTATGTCAATTTTAGCACCTTAATATTTGGGAAAATGACATTTTAACCACTAAAAACAATAATTTTATCGATTTTGATCCCCTTTGGTTTAGAAAAAAAAAGTAACACCATATCATAATGTCCTACCACTGAAATCATGGCTTCGCCACTGTGTGAGTGTCTGTTTGTGTGTCTCTGTGTGTGTCTCTGTGTGTGTGTTTGAGTCACTTTGTTTGTGTGTGTGTGAGAGAGAGAGAGTTATTTACTGTAGTATATGGCTTAACACAGCTCCCACTTGCAGGGAAAATCTACATGAATTTACCACAAGCATAAAAAGTTTAACTGAAACTGTGTTGAAGGCAATGGCAGAATCATTGAAATTGCCAGAGAAGAGTTTTCTGGACCAGTATGGAAAAAAAGCTTCGATGATCGCAAGGTTCAGTTTTTATCCCCAGTGTCCGAGGCCTGATTTCACTCTAGGTGTCAAACCCCACGCAGACGCATCAGTAATTACCTTTCTTCTACAAGACAATGAAGTGGAAGGCCTTCAAGTTATGAAAGATGAACAATGGTTTCGAGTACCCATTGTTCCTCCTGCTATTCTCATGAATGTTGGCGACCAAACAGAGGTAAAAAAATACAGTAACTGCTTTTCTGATACTAATTGATAAGGAATGTTTACTCAAAATAACACTTCTTGAAAAAGTATTTCCGAAAATGTCATACTTTAGAGATCATTGCCCAAAATGACCAAATTTGGAAGAAACGCAGTTGGCACGATTTCTAGGCCTCCCTCAGTTGCCAACCACACTCCTTTAAAGAAATGCAGATGACAGCTGCTCTTTTAATTTGAAGATGCTTAAAAATTGCGGTTGCCAACTGCATTTATTGCAAACTTGGCTATTTTGGGCGACATTTTGGGAAATACTTTTCCAAAAAATGTCAATTTGAGAAAAAAAAAATGATAAGATCTCGTTCGGATCATTGGGGCTCAGATATAAATTGTTTGCTGCAGATAATGAGTAACGGAGTGTACAAAAGCCCATTGCACAGGGTGGTGACGAATTCAGAAAGGGAGAGGATGACTGTTGCGGTGTTCTGCATGCCAGAATTAGATAGGGAGATTGGGCCGATTGAGGAGCTCATTAGTGAGGAAACCCCGAGATTATACAAGAGGATGACTAATTTTGCGGAGCTTTACTTCGAAAACTATCAGCAAGGAAGGAGACCCATTGATGAAGCCAAGCTCTAGTTTACCATGCTGCTAATAGTACAAGGTTTTGTTGTTCCCAAATGTGTGTTGTGACAATATTGCTTTATTTTGAGTTTAATATATACATGTGGTTTGATGATTCATATTTATGAATTTTCTGGAACAATTATGTCAACTCTCTTTATTTCAATTTAAACAATATGGAGTATCTATTTAGTTAATAGATTAAATATTTGTTAGTTTAAAGCACTCGAGTAATGAATCAATTTATTATTTCTAATAAATAATACTCCATGCGTCTCACTTCAAACCGAACTAGCTTTTTGTAGTCTCACTTCAAACTGAACTAGCTTTTTGTACACGGAGATTAAAGAAAGGGGCTTCGACCAATAAACCCTTCTACCAAATGAAATCGACCAATAAATACCGACATTTTCAAAACTTGCAAATAAGTCTCTGCTAAAAATGTGGACAAAAATACCCCTAATTGCAATTCTCGCACGTACCAACGCCTTATGAGCTTGATAGGTGAAAATTAGGATTCGCTGCTTCGCACTCCCTATGCATTCTCCCTCCCTCTTTGTCTCTATTCTTTTTTTTCCCAGTTAATAAAAACACTAACAACTGTGAAATTTGCCCTACGGTTGTTCTAAAAGATTGACATAAATAACTGAAAAATCTACAACACAACTATAACATAACCCAACTCTAATCATGAACAACTGTAAATCAATAAAACATTAATGTGAAGTAGAATTCTCAATTTATAAAACAAACCAATTCTATTTCACAGTTATTTAAATAACTGTGAAATATAATTCACAGTTATTTACACCAAAAGTTGTGTTCAACTTTCGTGAGAAATATTAGTTGTTCACCAAACTAACCAAAATAACTGTATAATACAAATCATAGTTCAAAAATTTATCAGTTGTTAAAACAAAATAACTGTGAAATACACATCACAGTTATTTCACAAACAATGCATGAGGATAAACAACTGTGAAAACCTATAAAACATTAACGTGAGATAGAATTCTCAGTTTATAACAAAAATCAACACAGTTATAACATAAAAACATTATATTTCACCAAATAAGAATATATATATATCGTAATTCACAGTCATTTTGCTTAAACCAATTATATTTTACCAAAATAATTGTGATGTGTATTTTGGTTTATGTTATGAACCGTAATATTGATCCATCTTATTCTTCTCTGCTGCATTTTGTTTTTGAAATTCCATTGATTTTGATACTCGAAACGATTCCTTATGTGTGAGGACCCCGACCCGGAACCTACACGTGTCCCGAGATGGAGCGTCCTCAAACTAACCCAAATTTCCTAAACTTTTAAAACTTTTATTTGAATTTCAAACATAAATACAATTGTTATAACCATTTCAAAATAACTCTACACCTTTCCACAATGAAGAAAGAGTGACTATCGTTGAAAGTAAGAAAATGTTTAGTTACAAAAAGTTATCGGTTTTAACATAAAATTAGGATTTATAAATACAAACTCCATAAATTAATTATATCAAAATACACTTTCGATGCCAACCTATATATACCCAGACACTTCCCAAATTATCACTTCCAAACTCCTCACCGCCCTTACTTGGCCGGTCCGCCTGTCTCGGAATCTAAAACATTAAAGGGAGAGGGGTGAGAATAAATCTCAGCAAGCTATTATGAATGCAGCAATATGCCAAATAAAATGCAACACATAACAAGTCGCATATAACACATTGGAAAAGCTGTAAACACCTTACATTACCTTGGTTTACCTTTTCCCGTCTGAACAATAGTCGTACAACATTGGGTATAATAATACTCCAATCTTACAGTGAGCTGCTTAAGCAATACTCACATCTTATAAGACCCGTTTTTCAGGGAACCAAATAAGATAGTAGCAACTCTGTAAGGCTTTTGGCTCACTACAGATGCTATACCCCAACCTGTGGCCACAGGAGGGGACGGCCACAGATATAACATAATCCGATCACATTAGGTCACACTTCCATAATTGATCGTATTATGTTATACCCCCAACATCAGCTGATTAACACATTATCAAGCACATAATAGTTACTTGAAACATAATCCACATAAAGGGATAACAATATAGCAACATGGTAAAATATACTCATGTCCAATCAATATCATAGTGCAAATGATTATTCAACACACTATGCATAATATAAACAATGTATATGAACTCAAGTAAGGCAAGGGAATATCATCAATCCATCCTACAAGGTCATTATACAATAATACATAGTCTTTTAAAAGGTCTAAGTTAATCTACCAAATTGGGATCATTTTTGTCTAGTTACCAAACTAGGTTAACTAGCATTTTCTAAGCAACATTTAAAGTACTTCCCCAATTCCATTTTGATCACTTAAGATGTCATTGTGTAACCAAAGTATTCTACTTTAATCTAGGTTAAAGAGATTCCATTTTGGTTCTAGTTTGATTAGGTTTGAACAGCTCTAAACTTGATGTGAGAAACCAGGCCAGGACACGACTCGTGCCCCAGGGCACGACTCGTGCCCATTGAACCTTCTTCTGATTCTGTCGTCCCCCAACAAGGCACGACTTCCTTTTGTTCGAGTCACGACTCGTGACCTCCACATGGCACGACTCGTGCCTCTGGGCACGACTCGTGCTCACTCCCTTAAGTCACTCAGAACGATTGGAACTCCCAAGAACGACTCGTGGTCACGATTTGGACAAGGGAACGACTCGTGCCAAGGGGCACGACTCGTGCCTCGGCCCAGAAACTGGTATAACAGCAGCAATAACACTAAAATCCCAAGAAACCAATTTTCCACCAAGTGCCTTCTAAGTTATAAACCTAAAGGAAATTTCTAACTTTGTTACTTACTTCTAACACATTAAATCTCCAAGGTATCAAGTCCCACACCTAAATCATTTCCACTTGGTTTTCCACTCAATTTACTACCAATTTTCAAGATTTCCATTTAATCCGTTTAATCCATTTACTTCTATTGTTTTACTACTTTCATGAACAACAACCTTTCTCATGACCCTAACCCATTTTACTAACACATTCCAAGTTAAATCTTCTAAACTAACTTCACCCATTTCTTACACCCTAAATCCACTTTTATGAATCTTAACATAATTTCATGAAAATTTCCAAATTTCTCAACTCCAAGAATAGTTCCAAAGCATTAAACAACCATCATATTAACAAGAACAACATTAAGAGTTCATGAGCATTTAATGAAGGGAAGGGTCATAATAACTCACCTTAGCTAATACAAGATGAAATGAAGCTTTTCTAGGCTTGATCAACTCCTTTAGATGTACCATTCACAAAAGGACACTTGGATTTGAAAATGGTTGAGAAATGAACTTGGTAGGAACTCTTGGAATGAGAGGCTTTCACAAAGCTTCCATGGGAAAAGTGAAAGAAGTAAAATGAAGAAGAAAGAGGGAGGTGAATATAGGGAGTATGAAAGGAGTAAGAGGAGGCATGGGGAGGTAAGGTGGTGTTTGACTTTAGGGGCCAAAGAAGGAGGAAAATAGGGGAAAGTATCATGGCCCCCCTTCCACACTACCTAGGCTTTCAACAATTAAATGAAACCCCTTTTTCTTTTCCATTATTTATTCTACACAATTTAACCTCCTCATACTTTTATCAAATTTCTATTTTTATTTTTCCTTTAGAGCATTAATTTATTTTCCTATCCTTTTATCCTAATATAAGAAATCAAGTATATATAAAAAAAAATGGACACATAATATTAACAATATTAATAAAAGCACACAATATGATATTAAAATTAGGGCCTAGGGTTAGGGTCGTTACACTCACTCCCCCTTAAAGAAAATTCGTCCCGAATTTTAAAAAGACTTACCTAAATGTTCAACCCGCCTTGGTTACTTATATATATAACTCAAACTCCAATTTTTAAATAGTCTCTTCCATATGGTGATTCTTCCCACGATTCCTAATTCCATTAATAATACGATATTACAACCTATTGTTCCACGAATACCATGCAATTATCACTAACCCGAATTTTCATGACCTCAATAAAAATATAAATAATTAAAAGTATTACAACTTATGTCACCAAATACATTACGATATGACATTTAAAACTTCGAATACTCTATAAGTTGCTCTAAGCCAGTCTATAAGTCAACTTACCAACCTTTTCTAAAACTTCAAATGGATTAATAAACTTTGGCGCCAATTTACCTTAGGCATTGCTTTACCAACCTCACCCCAACAAATTGGAGATCGATATTTTCTTCCCGTACCACACCTCATACGATCTTATCTCAATGCTAGAAGGATAACTGCTATTATACGCACTCAACCTCCGGGAACCATAAGTCCTATCGACCACTAACATCCATTGTACATGCCCGTAGCATATCCTCAATAATAAGTAATTATCTCTCAAATTTTCACAAGGTTAAACTTAATAGCATCCATACATTCTAAAGGGATCTTTCCCAAATGATGTCTATCCAATCCATTTACTACTATGGGGTTTATACAATCGAACTATCCCCTAACATATGTGAGGACTCTATCAATCAATATCTCATCAAACTATATATAATGAATAGAAAATACAATCAACTTCCTATAAACAAAACAACATACTTCTTTTTACTTCCAAAGTAACCCAATCACAAAATCCATCTTGATAATACTCCCAAGTTCAATCTAGAACTCTACATATTTTAATAAAGCTTCTAACGTCAAATTTCTATTTTCACATTTATGATCAAACCACCTTATGTCTTAACTTGCTTGAAACGCGTTATTTCCATTATCTCATCCTCAATTCTCATGATACAAACATTAAGTAACTGCCTATGACATAATAAATGTAAACATGCTAATAAGATCATGATTCCCATAAACGGAATACTAGTCGACTATATATCATAATTCAATGCTCTAATCAAGCTCAAAGTTCGGTGACAGATCAATATTCAATCAAATGGTTGGCCGCCCACAACGGAGCCGATCCAACTCCAAAACAAAACCGAGCTCTCTGCGACCGTCACATTAACCACCCCACAATTTATCAAATCATTTCTCGGATCAAAACTTTAATATAATCAATCACTATAGAGGAGCTAGATTGCCTTTCTACTTGCTTCTGTACGAACTATACTTTAATATAACATGTCTTTCTAAATTTTACAACATCTTTCAGAATTACAGAGGATATATATAAAAGAGATCCAATGAGACTCGAATGGTTTATTTAATTAAAGCCGTCCCATACCAGTTTTAATTAACTAAACCACTCAAATTTTTAAGAAATTTCAAAAGATGGATAAGCTAAACAAAACTAATTCGAGTGATCTAATTATCCACAACCGTCCCATATTTATTCTACACAATTTAACCTCCTCATACATTTATCAAATTTCTATTTTTATTTTTCCTTTAGAGCATTAATTTATTTTCCTATCCTTTTATCCTAATATAAGAAATCAAGTATATATAAAAAAAAATGGACACATAATATTAACAATAATAATAAAAGCACACAATATGATATTAAAATTAGGGCCTAGGGTTAGGGTCGTTACATTATGTTCAGTTGGATTCGTGGCTAGAAAGGATGCATTGAATGGTCCTCTTCCATCC